>JZKD02S0153562.1:212330-229428 GCA_000966675.3 Picea glauca | reverse complement strand
CTATCAAGTAAAGGGATTGATTTAATAACGTCACATGCCATTCTACTATGCAGAAAATAACTGAGTTCTTATGTTAACATAAGAAAAAAGTGTAGGTGCCTAGTGGTTTCCATGTTTAATTGACCAAAAGAGGAAAATTTATTTATATCTAGCATGGTTAATTGACAAGAAAACTACAGCCTTGAAAAAAAAAGTTTCATCAACCTTAATTAAAATAAGGCTTTGGTAAATGTATCCCATGAATTGAGCCAATGCAATCTATCTTGAATTTGTGCACCCCAAGATTTGCAAGTTTATTTTGCCTTAAAAAAAATCTCATCTTAAGCACTATGGCCTAGCTATATTCATTAAAATGGATAAGCTCTATCAATTAAGATAGTGATTCCAATTCTTCTTTCACAACCTTTTGCTTCATTCTTCTAACAATGACAAATTTTCCACAATATCCCCACAAAAAAGTAGTGACCCAACTAATATCATCCTCCGATCAAACTTCCCATATTTTGAGGCCTTGAGGCCACGAAATTAGGTTCCAAATGCATTTGAAGACTCCAACAGACATTTCCTACTTAACATGAGATACATAAAGCATTAAACTTTTCTTCATGACTTTGAATTTTGCATCTCCCAAGAGATGGAAAAATGATATGTTGATGATCTAACATAGTAAGCAATCCTTGAACTTGCATGGATCTTCTCCTATTATAATCAGACAAGAAAAATGCATGTTTAGTAAGAACATATTGATATAGACACTTCAACACTTTGTTACCTCTTTTATGAAAATTGGACCAAGTAAATCACAACCCAAGAGAGTCTTGACAAAAAAAAATGTTTGGGTCATACAACATGAGCCTAGCCTTTAGGCCATTCCAAGCCATGTTCTCCCTCAAGGGTGTCTGAAAAAGTAGCAATCCCTCTTTATCTTCTTAACTCTCTACATTGTTAAAATCTTCACACAACCATATGGTTTTGGGAGCTCATTTGCCAACCAATCATACATGCCCACTCTCTTATTTGAATCATTTGAGGCATATATGTTGACTGGTCCTAGGTCTTGTCCATTTAGAGGAAACGACATCCAAACCAAGTAGCGTGTTAGATCAATACCATGTCCAATGGTTAGGTAAAAATACAAGGAGATCAAGGTGGTGTCCTCTCTACCTTCAACATGGTTAGGTAAAAATACAACAATCGACCATATTAGCCAAAGAGTGACTTACAAAATTAAACCAACTACTTTAACTTCTTGCAAACATAAAACTTCTAACTTGGAACAATTTCATGTGTTCTCCAAACCATGGATTTGTGGGAAGGACTATAAGGTCCCGAATATTCCATGATACTATCTTCAATACAAACTTTCAACATGAAAAATCATAGCCTCATCATCTCTCAAGATCTCAAGGAAACAAAAGTTTCAAGTGTTATGTTATCCAACTCCTTCATTGTATCAAAGGTTCAACCATTGTGTATCATAAGAAATTTCTTTTGATTTCAAATGAAATTTCAATTTTCATTAGATTTAATATTGATGCATTACAATTCTTGGTATCCTTACTTCTAATCCAACTTCATGATAACACATGATTACAATATTTGGTTGGTTAACGCCTTGATTATTTCTAGGGGATATATATATTACAATATATTAGAATATTAGAATATTATAATGTAAAAGTAATTCCATATTACAATGTAATATGGCATTACCATATTACATTGTAATATGGCATACAATATGGTATACCATATTACAATTTAATATGGTAATACCATATTTCATGTAATTTTTTTTTTTTAAACCTACAGTCATCGTCGCAATATCGATGGAATTTTGTCAGAATTTTTTTACTTTTTTACCATAATCGTCGCTATAGCGACAAAACTTAGTCACACTTTTCCACGAAGTTTCTTCGCATATACAACAAGTCCATCGTAAATATGGTTTTGAGATATAGCACTCATCGATATTACCACGTAGTTTCGTTGCAAGTTGCGACGAGATTTTGTCGCACATTTAGCAGCTACATCACAAGTTATTGGCTTGGCATAAATTTTCATCCCAATTGCGACGAAGTTTCATCGTAATTTCCACATTTCTTCATTGGTATTGCGACGAAATTTCGTCATAATTGATACGATGCATAAGGTTAACCAATATGGAAGGTGGTGACACGTGGATAGCTAATTTCATCGATGTTTCCATACAAAAATGGATCGTGGATATAGAGACGAAATTATTACGATGAAAAAAATATCGAATTTCGTGGAAATTGCGACGGATAAGTGTGGCAATATCAACAAACAACCATCACAAATTTGGTCATATGTACTAGTGACATAGGATTAGATCGTCAAGGTAGATATGGGTATTGATCAATTCATTAAGAGTTGTGAGTATAGGTCTTTTAAAAGAGGTACCTGCATCAGGTAAGCCATAAAAAAGGTATTTGTAAGTCATGGTACCCCAATCTAATATAAGAGTGGTTTTGTGCGCACCTTCCCCTTTTAACTTTATTTTACTGTAACCCAAAAAATTGTCAAGTAAGGGCCTCAACTGTGACTCTACAAACTACTGCAGAATCATTTCCATATTGAGAGGGGGAAAGGGATTTCTCATAATGGCTTGCCTGAAAGTGAGAAAATTAATGTAGGTTCTAATATGATCAATGGTCTTCAAGACAAGTACCCAATTGAAAATCCATTCAGAGTAGACTGGAAAAATAATCCCAGCCTTTAAGAAATTTTCCAACTTCCTATGAAAAGTTACTTTAAATGCATAGTTAATAGGTCTTTGTTTTTTCCTATATGGTTTCATGCCTTCCTTTATGTGAATAACATGTTGTATAAGACCAGGATCAAAACCACAAAGACCCTTATAAGTCCAAGAAAAAACATCATGAAATTCACCAAGTAGGTTGGCAAACCTCATTTCTTCTTTATTAGAACATTGGGCACTTATTTTAACATTCCTTGGAGATTTGAGTACCCCAATGTTCAAAGAGATGGTTTTACCCACCTTCTTTATTGATTCCCCTTCTCTCTATTTCTCTTTATTTCCTACATCACTCGATGAAAACAAACCCATAAGAGGAGTCAAGCCCTTAGTAATATTTTTGTCCTCTACGGATATAATTTCTTTGGGATTAGGAGGTTCATCTTGAATGAAATCACAAATACTCTCATCGTTAGGGAGGGCCTGCCAAGATTATACATCATGAAGGATATGTGGACGATATAGATATTGAAAAGAAAAATCAGGTCTGTGAGGGAAAGGTTGTTGATTAGGAGAAGCTTCAAAGACAACTAATTGATCATCTAGTGAATTCAAATCTCTCTTAACATGAGTGATGTTCAAAGATAATAGGTTCGAGATAAGTGTCCAAACAATTTGGGTATATCGTTCCATCATCTTGTTGATAGGAGAGTATATTTTACGTACCAGGTTCACAACAATATCAGAGTCTCCAAAAACTGAAAGATGACCACAACTGATATTATAGGCACTTTCAATGCCTAATAATAAAGCTTCAAATTCAGTGACATTGTTCGTACATGAAAACTCCAACCTGTAGGACAATTTATGAATTTTCCCTACAGGGGAAACCAAGATAATTCCATCCCCGTTACCTTCATTAGAGCATAAAACATCAAAGTAGGTGTGCCACATATCATCATCTAAATCAATTTTTTCCAAAGGAATATTCTCCTCCTTAGCGAAGATGGAATACACTCCTAGGTCTTCTTCAATATAGTTTACATTAGATTATGTAAAACTCTCTATGTAGGGTGAAATTATTCCATCTCTAAGGACTATAATTTTGTTACCATTCCGATGCATGGATAAATCAGCCCCGTCGAGTGAGAGGTATGCACCTGTTAAGTCTTACCAATCTCTTCCCAATATATTTGAGTAATTTCTTATAGGCATATCGATTACCTAAATGTTGATGGTTGTCCTTATTTCAGGATGAGCATACAAAACTAAGTTCAGATCCTTAATCTCACCTATGGTTGTTTGTTGTAGAATATTATAGGAGAGAATTCTTCTGGCATTTTCATTTGTACAAGACAAGCCTAGCTCTTCCATAATAATCTTCGACATCACACTTGGGCCCGAAGCACCATCAATGAGGCAACAATGGACAATATTATCCATAATCTTTACAGAAATATAAAAAGGGGGATCTTTTACAGTGTATCTAAATTTATGTACACCTACTTTATTTACAGATGAATCCTCTTTTTTTACCTCCTCAGAAAGATTGGCTACAATAAAATATTTTCCTTCCATGAATCATTTCAGATGCATCTGTTGTTCAGGGACGACAACCATGTCTAGAAGGGTTGCATATGCTTTGATGTTGGCCAAATGCTTTAAGATATTGTATTTAAAAGAGGGGAGAGGGGAAGCAATTTATTGACTCTCAGGAACCTTAGGAACCTGAACAATAGCAGTAGGTGAGGATGAGCTCGAGCTAGAAGAACTGCGAGGAAGATAAAATTTTCCCTTGGGGACATAAGCTTTGTTCCTAGTATTGATGACCATGACATCTTTGGGCTCTGCAAAATCTAGAACAATGATAGTAGCTTTTGGTCTCTTACCAAATATCTTATCTCTGACACTCTTATTTACCTCACATGTGGTGCCCTCATGGTGTTCCTTGCAGAAGTTACACCAACTTCGAGGCAGAATAACTTTAGGATTAAAATTATTTTCAACCGGATTTGTAAAAGGGGGTGCAAAAGAGGATGAAGCTCCAGGGGTGAGAGGTGAGACAGTTCCATTTCATTTGAATTCTATCATATGATTGTTCGTATATTGTACTAGCTGTAAGAGGGAAGACATGTCCATCTTTTTAACTAATTCTCCCAGGGGAAGACCTATTCTTTCAAGTTGTTCTTCATATTCTGAGAAAGTATGCAGAGTGGAACTGAGATTATCAACGAATTTTTCCTCAAGCCTATGATGGTAGGGGGAAGGTAATTCATTGTAGTAATGAATGAAAGCGTCTTAGTTCTGAGGTCAAATGAGTTCATGGATTTGATTGTATAACTTCATGAAACGTAAGTTGAAGGACTTGATGGTCTCACCATCCTTATAAGTGATGTTATTGTATTCTCGTAACTTCTCGACTGGGATTTTAGATTGCCCGTATTTGGATACCTTGTAACATGCACACTTATTAAGAAATAAAGCAGTCAAAGAATCAATATCAGAAAATAGATGTATTGATGAAAATCAAGTATAAAAATTAACCAGAGAGATATCAAAGATTTCCCCAGTATGGTTGCCAAATAAATGTTGAGGAAAAGATATGAAATGATCTTACTCAAGCATTTTTAGATTCTACTTGGATAAAGAAAAATAGATGGGAATGTCACCCTAGGTTTATAGCCATCAAAAATAAAATCCTAACTCACAAGTATCAATTACAAGTTCTTAGGCTAGTCTTTTTCACAAATAAAAGCTTGCTGGAATATTCATTTTAATATGATTTTATGAATATAATAGTTGCTAAAAACAAATGTAAACACAGAAGTAAGACACCAAGATGATAATCAAGATAGATGAGACATAAAAAAATCCTTTATTTCATTGCAATTCACCAAAGAGTCATTCTCTTTACAAAATCTCATACAGAAATTTCGGACCAAAGTCAAACTTAGACATCCCTGATGGAACATACAAAAGGACCTATGAAATAAAATCAAAATTGAACTCTAAAAGTTGGATCATCTTGCCACATATTGTTTCCCACTCGACTCTGCATAATAGCCTTTGTCAATCATGAAAACTAATTCACAAACAGACAAGTCTACACGGACTATCAAAGATAGATCAACACCTCTGAAAAGCAAGTATCTGAATGATGTAATTCATCCCTAAATGTTGTTGTCTACAATAGGACCCTGCTATCATAAAAAAGAATTAGGCTTGTGATAAATTAAGGAATGAATGAAAACTAAACTATCTCAACATAACCTCAAAGAGAAAAACTTAGTATGCTTCTTCTTCTATCCTCCTCTTGTTCCTCCCTTTCCTTTTTTCCTTTAAAAAAATTAGAATTGGTTGAAGTAATTGAACTACCTCATTAGTTAAGTTAACTAAAGACTCAACCAACTTTTTAGTTAGGGGGAAATATAATAATCATAATAAGGGTTATAAATAAATAATAACTAGTAGGTGGGACCCCTTGTGACTCCCTTTAACTTCTTAACAATCATAACATAACTAGTTAATTAAGAAAAACACCCCTCCTTGTGACTCCCATCATCACATTAAGATTTGTCAATTTATCTCATTGATATTTGAAATTATTTTCAAAAAATATATTACTCATATATCCAAAGAAAACATGTTGTCCAAAACTTAGGAAGTCAACTGTCATCAACAATAAATAACATAAAAACTCAAAAATCATATTTCCCACTCTGAGATGCAATCTTTCCTTGATTTTTGTTGTCACCCTTCAATTTTTCTGAATTTTTCCTTTGGTTGTGCTAAGCCTTTAGGTCTAATCACGATGATCACATCAGAACAATCATCCCTCAAATGCATCCGGGAAGACACGGATTTATCAGAGCCATTGGAGGGTGAGGAAGGGGAAGGAGTGGCTTTTCCTTTGTCAAGGGCATGGTGGGCCTGGATTTTCAACCTTTTTCTAGCATGAGAGGCTTGAATTGGTGAGTGGACAGGTGCAACTTGGGAAATATGGTTAACATGCAGGGGGGCAGGTAAGGACAAATTAGGCCAACCATAATGTTGGGAGACTGTCGGGTGGAAAATCTCTTTCCATCCGTCATTTTTGGGAACCTCGAGTTGCAATGAGAGATGAGGGGGCACGTGAATACTAGGGGCTTGTGGAGCTTGGAAGGGAGGCCTTTTAGGCCTAGGTTGGACCACTCCTTGCCCAATCCAATTGAAAAATTCAGCTTGAAACAACTGACCTAACTATTGTGAGTCAACATCAAAGTGTATGGAGAATATTTGTCTTCTTGGGACTCTGTTCCAATTACCTCTCCCTCAGTTGCCTCTTCCATGGCTACCTCAGCTGAAGAAGCTCATTCCTGCATGCGTGATTGATTAGCAAATATTCCTTTATAACCATACATGACAACTCCTTAAAAATATGAAATAGAATTTGGCTGAACAACATATCTGACTCATGCAATCCAATCCATATAAATTGTTTAACTGTTGTCAATGAGAAGGGGATGAACAAAAGGTCCTGGGATATGCGAGGGGTTTGTATTGAGAAAAACATGATATAATGAGAGGGAAAATAAACATTGTCACTGCTCAAAGACAACACACAATCAACTGTAATGCAAACCAAAGAAAATATCACTGTGATCCAACCAAGAAACTACGACTTCAAAACTAATTCAACACATAATTCGTCTTGACTGTAATTAAATTTTAGAATAGGGATCAAAAAAATTATGTGGGAAGGTGAGGGGGTTGTAATTAGCGAAAAACAAAATAATGGTAGGGAAAGAGAGAAGATACTATTCATAAAATTAATTAAGTAATCCATAAAATCATTCCACATCGACGTAAAAGATCCAACACCAACCAAAATGATCATTGTGCCAAAAGAACAACTATTGTGTAAAACTTTAAACAATTATGTCCATTAACTTGCTCACTGTTCACAGTCAATCTATAACATAATGTCATTAAAACAAGACAATGTTCATTCCACAACAACCTCTAGAGGAGTTATGTTCTTCTCATTTATGCATTTAATATCTTAAAACAATTCCCAAATGAAAAAAATTGTCACTTAATTCCACTATGTTCAACATCAAAAATCAACCACCTTCATCAACACGGACATAAAAAGCATGCCTGATTTAATCCCTCAATTCCATCTACAATTAAATTGTAATGATATCATACTGCCACAACACCCATTCCTATCACTGTTAAAATGCATGATATTCATTAAACATACATAGTGGACAATCAACACAATGATCCATATTTAAATTGCAAAGATCCCGATTTGCCATTTAAACACACAGACAACAATCACCACTTCAACTCACGCTATGTTGTGGACTACATAGACCATTCAACAAAACGAAAGAGTATTTTTGTGACTGTAGAGGTATAAATTTCTTTGACTCTAAACATTCACAATGTTAGGCTATCAATCCAATACAATGAGGCAACAACATCATACCTGATCTCATAACATAAATTGATCAAATTTCAACCAAACCATGTTTAACATTTCATGACCCTCTCTGATGGCACAATCAAATAATATCGATAACAAATACAGTGGTTGGTCGTGCCATAATCACCACGATTGCAATACTCCATCAACAATTTAAAACACATAGTCACAACAATCATTAAGTCAACTTAACATGTTGTAGGAATGCCACACATACCCATGCATCATGCACAGAGCATCGTTGTGAATTAACCAATTGTAAACTAATGTTGGGTTAATAATTCAACAATTGTAATGTAAGAGACAACGACTGTGCATTCAAACCAATTCTCTAATCAACCAATTACCATGCATAGTTTATCAATTTGATTGTCATAATAACCAATGTAATGACTAAATACCAAAATCAACACTATTGTCAACACAATCAATAGAGACGAGCCATAAATCAAGCACTCTTGACAATAGACCAACAAATCATAACAACGAATAGTCTACCCGACGGCCATAACAGTTTCCTCTATCAAAACCTGGGCTATGAGAAAATGAGGGTTTGGTCTGTGGACCAACACAGGGAGACATGGAGTCGACTCGCATCATCGGGTGAGAACCTCTGAGACCAATGGTGCACACACATGGTATACCACAATTAACTTCACATACATGGTGATAATTCTCGTGATAAAAGAGACTATGGACAGAGGAGCAAGGTTCCATTATGGTCTTGTAACAAAACTTAGAGCACACAGGGTATAACCCTTGTGGTTTTCCCAATCGACCAACTAACAACGCTGAAATATAACAGAGATGAGGAAAAGAAATATAACCCATTGTGCAACCATTAGTAGCATGAAAAAACCATGCCCAAGTGAAACAATGTCTAGTGACCCAAGGCATTTTAAAACTAGTAAACCCCATAATAGCCAAATATTGGGTATGGTGATATGAATGCATGAAGACAACTAGCCACTCTAGACCAAATGAAACCCCCCAACTAAAAATAGCAAGGATGGAAAAGAGTATGTATGGATGTTAACACTCAGAATGACCAATAACACTGTGACTTCAAACATTATTGCAGTGAAAACCACCAACGATTCATTCCAAAAAATATCACAAATTTACACAATTTCCATTCTTATGGAAAGAAAAAACCCATACATCTGAGCCAATATCCATTTCATAACCATAGTAGATTCATGAATGGCGGAAAGGCATACGTGTAACCAAAAGCACCTTAAAACGCGAGTTGGCAGAGCGGTTCTTCCTTTCCTTAAAATTCAGAGCCTAACGACAACAAACGTAGTTGAACAATAGCCTGACTAGGGTGGAGGCCAGTGGAAGGAGTAAGGGTGACGTGCAGTAAATGCACGTCGCCTCCACCCCCAGTCAATTAATTTCTTAGTACACACCAACAAGCTTCCTATTAACTCATTCAATTAAACCATGTATCGAAACCATCACCCACTAATTGCCAATAACATGACCCACATCACATTTATCCATTTCCAGCTTATGCCATAACATAAATCAACCATGTTTCATATAAATCAATCAAATCGCATAGCTATTAACTTGTTAGCTAGAATCATCAACGATCATTTCAATTTCAATACATGTAGAGTAGTAATTAGCATAGTTTAATTCCTTCCTTTTTCATTTTGTTATATCGCTTTTATTTCATTCCCACTGCTCTTATATATTATTACTAACATGTCTCTTATGTAGGTGTCCCATTAATAGATCCAAGAACAGATAGCAATGATAACAATGGATAACATAAGTTGTTGTAACATAAAATTTGAGCCTATAGCAGCAAAAAAACACATAATACACCCTATCCATTGCTAATAAAAACAAGATCTCATAATCCATGTAGATAGTGTCGAACAGTGGCACGAACATCAACTAAGAGCCATATATTATCTCCCAAAATAAAAGGGGGTCCCACCTACTAGTATTATTTATATTTTTAGCTTATAATAATAGGCTTTAGCAATACTTTGGGGGCAAAAAATCTCATTGCGATTTTAATCGTCAACAATCATCATACTGTATCTTGTCACTAATGAATGATTGCAACCCACTCAAATACCTCTAAATGTTAACTCTCTCACCTTTGATGAAGGAGACATACTCCAGCAGTTCTAAAAGCCTTCTTTCATATTCATCAATGGTCATACTCCCAATCTTGAGTTCAAAGAAATCCTTCATTTTATTGTCATAATATCTCTTAGTAAAGTATTTTTTCTGAAAATATTTCTTGAATTCCTTCGAAGTAAAATTTTTCTCTTTAATGTGTTACATCTGCAAAAATTGGTCCCACCACATGGATGCCTTCCCCTTGAGGTGATAGATATAAATTATTCCTTGTGCATGTGAAGAATAATTATATAATTGGAAATACTTTCTCATGACTAGCAACCAAGTCTCGACATCTTCATCCTTCTTGTGATAACCTTCAAACGTAGGAGGTTTGATTTTTTTCATTTCTCCTTGTAGTTCATCCACCCCAGACCTCTTCTTATGTTTCCTGACAAGGGATGAAGTCAAGCTACTGTGTTATCTCCTATTGTAATGCCTTGGGGAGAAATGGTGATGTCTACTAACACTCCTTGCTCTACCTCTCTCATTAGGAGACCTATGACTCCTAGATTTTCTTGAGCCATTCTTCTGATCCAATTTATTTTCATTTCTATCTAGGCTCTGCATTAAATTCATGTTGAAGTATTCTTGTTGCTCCTTGGATTTCATAATCCTTTCATTATCATATTTTTTACTTTTTACATCCTTTTGCAAATTTTTAATGGTCTCTACCGTATTCATTTTTTATTCCTTTCCTTCTCCATGTCCATTTGAGTTTGTATCTTCAATACCCATATGAACATCCATCCCTCTAATATCATCTTCCTGGATATAATCCCCCTATGTATCTTCCATTTCTATGCACTCTGTGTTGATCCTTATATGATCTATTTGTTGTTAACTCTACAAAATGTGCAGTCAACAGAACTTTGTCAGGCTAACTATATCAACAATTTCATGAAAATATGAACCCTTCTGGTTCAATAAAACATCATACTTCTTTCTTCTGATTTTCTGAGAAATTGATTGTTCAACTCAATTTTCTGGGTGAACAATCATATTATACTATCCAATATATTTCCAATCACTGATCCCTTGCTCAATTCTGAGTCTTGAGCAGAAAGTTATGGATATCTGAAATTTTTTCCTTCCTAGGGAGGTGATCTATGTACAACGATTCTTCTTCTTGAGAGTCAAATTGGCTCTTGTACACGTGTTGGATTCTCTCATAAATTACACAAGACTTCTTTACATATTTAGGCACAGGTATGTACAAATCAGAACCCCATAGACTCCTTCTTTTATCCCCTTTCTGTCCTTGGAAACAATAATTCAGCACTAGCCCTCCTTTATTTCAACCAAAGTCTCATATGAACAAGGGATATGACCAAGCGCTTAGCCACAAAGTGTTTTTTGGAGCTCCGAGACTTCAGAGCATCAGAAATTTTGGACTCAGAGGCTCTTACTACCTCATGCCTTATTTCTCCTAAACGTCGAACTGACGAACTCTTGCATGGTACATCTTCAGAGCTTCGAAGCTCTGCTGCTTCATAGCTTTGGGACTTTGGATCTTCAAAAATTTGGGATTCGAAAGTTAGGCCTACTCCACACATCATTTCATCCGAATGCCGAACTGGAAAACTCCCAGAGAATCTATCCTGAGCTTCATGCTTCAAAGGTTCTTGCATCAACATACTCCCATATCCATGAATGCCAAATATCCAAACTTCCAGAGTCTTATCATCCATCACTCACTAGGGGGGTGCTATGTGTCAAAATTATAGAGATGACACATGTCTTAATCTATGGTTGACACATGTTGAGTTCCAATTGGCACAAAATGTCTATGAAAATCACAAAACAAGATGACATGTGGCATCCATAGAGTGGGTCCACGTCACCCTAGGTAACATTAGCATGTGATGTCACTCTGACGCTACGGGACTTTGGGGCTCCAAGACTTCAGGACTTCAGAGGATCTCACACAAGAACACATCAAAATACTTGAATGTCAAACTTCCTAACTCTTGAACAATTATTCTTTGAATCTTAGAAACTTCGAGGCTCTAGGAATTCCGAACTCCGAGCTTCAAAGAACTTCCAAACATAACACTACAAATATATCGAACACCAAACTTCCAAACAAGTGTTCCCCAGAGCTTCGGGACTCCGACGCTCTGAGACTTCAGAACTTTGGGCTTTGGAGTATTTCACGCTAGACAAATTTAAATCATTCAAACGTTGAACTAGAGGACTCTTGAACAGTCGTTCTCCGAAGCTTTGGGACTTCGAACTTTAGGAGAATTCTCAATATAACATTAAAAATATCCCGAACGATGAATTTCTGAACTGTACTTTTCCAGAGTTTCAGGAATCCGATGCTTCGATCTTCAGAATTTTTCACTGCTGATCAACACCCAACCCCTGAACTACCGAGCAACAAAATTATGAACACTTGCTAATCTTCAGACACATTTCCTCAAACATGAATGGTTCAGATTGGTTCCGAACTTCGTGTCTTTGGGGAACTCTTCCCTCTGTGCAACCACAAAAAAAATTCCTTGAAGTGTCGAATTGTTGAACCACTTGGGGAACCAATGGCCCTCCTTCTCCCAAATGATCTATGGTGTATATTCACTTTGGGAATTCGGATCTTTGGGGATTTTTCCTCTTTTCTGCCAAAGACTTAAAAATTTTCGAAGCAACAAAGTATGAAGTACTCGAGGGGTTAACCGTCGTGTTCCTTTTTCTCATATCTAAGAATTGTGAAGGATTCAGACCCTTCCCGAGAAAATCCTACGACCATTGTGGTTTCCTGAACCACTACACCTTCTGTTGTTTCAAAAATAGTTAAGGTGTTCTCTCAACACCCTCTTGGCACTCATGTATGCTATGAAACTCGATTTTTTTCCATTTCGACAACAATTGACTCTGAAACTTTTTCTTAAATTTCCACTTACACAACCCATCTAGGCTCGGTGTTGAAAACATGAGCTCTGATACCAAATTGTAACACACCCATCCTATAAAACCTGTTGGGCTATGCCACACTGAAATTCTTTCGAAATTGTATAGATTGTAACATCCCTAGCCTTCCTAGGTCGGGGCCATGTCACTCCATAAAAACAATAATTTCATCTATATACATAGATTCTAACTTCAAACAGAAAAACACATTTTTCAAATACACAAATTCATGTGGAAAAGACTAGTAAACATATACATACAAAATACACAGGAAATACCCATAAATATAACATATGTATAAATACACATGTAAATTGATACACAATTGATACTTATATTTTATAGAAGTCCACCAAGTACATGGAGACCTTCCACGATCATCCCGGCCATAGACCACGTTGCTCATATCTCTCAACAGTGGGTCACCCCTGAGCTAGTTCTAAACTCCTCCCTTGTAAAGGGATTCTTAGGTAAGGCTGAGACAATACAAAAAACATGAAGGATTTCGTCCCAGGAGCCAACTCAAATTACCATCCTACAATATCTCATTCCCCACATGCCTATCCCAGTCGAGGAAGTGTGCCCCTTCTCTTCTCAACAATCCTTCAACTGCCCCACTTCCCTTCCATGGCTTCAACAACAGGCCAGGCATGAATTCTCAGAGAACTGTAGTTGTAGTTGGGATCCCTCAGGAAATCACTTTCCCAACAATTTTCTCACCTAGAGAGAGTTTCTCACGGGCCTGACAACCTGCCTCTTCAATCCACGGGCTAGACAACTTGCCTCTTCAGTTCAGTGATTAAGTCAACCAATTAAAAGTAAAGGTGCAGATAGTAGCAACATCCAGGGCATGGAACAAATGCTTCTCTTAACAGAAAGGTACAACACTAGCTCAGGTAGGTATAGGTGCATTGTGCATCCTAAGAGGGATATAGTTTACTACTGATAAAAAGAAAGGTATGAGGAAGTTCAGGAGTGAGTGTAGGTTCCAGAGGTGCGTTCATGATGCAGAGGTTGATCGATGGAGAGAATGGTCGAGTGCGTGAAGGGATGAGCCCCCCCAAAATGGACTAATTTACCCCACCTTTATCTGCATGCACCCTTGATGACACATGGCTCTTAAGGAGCTTGGTTCTCTCCACTTGTAATTTATTCTTTCTTTCATGAGACTTAGGACAAAATAATTATCCTCACCATAGTATTTTAGGAATAATATTATAATATTACTTTGGAAATAAGTTGTCTAGCTTAGCCCCTTTTCCTAGGATCTTAGCCCCTCCCTTTCCCTTCCCAGTGGAGTTTAGTCCTCCATACTCTTTTATAGCGGTCAGTCTACACAGAACGATGTATTATATTAATGATATGGGTGTTTACATATATAAAAATAGGCTCCCTGTCCTTTAGCATCTAGGTTTTCCAGCCTAATCATCACATAAGCTTTCTGGCTTATAATCACTTGACTCACCATCCTATAAAACATGTTTACAATTCAATCGGGGCTCAGTCTCGGGGTATTACAATAATGGAGTTGAAAATTTAATGTAAATGGAAATAGACATTGAAGACTTGATTAGGCATGCATACCCCTGGTAAATTATGAGTAGAGTTTATATGTATAACTAGGTGATTGCGGGGGACATGCCAGATTCTCAAAAACCCTTCTTATAAACTTTGAGGAGGGTAGGACCTGCGTAATTACCCTAAGTCAATTTTAAAAGGGGGAATGTTGGTTTAAAATTGACTTGGTGAAAGTGTCAACGAGTTAAATTCGTTTTAGGTCAATAATGGTGGTTTTTGGACCCATGGTTTTGGTAGATCGTGGTATTGTGTTTATGGATTGCATGTAATGAAGCCTTTAAATAGATTTAGGATCCATTGTAATGGGCTTGGAGGTGAGCGGTGAAGGATAACTTAGATGGCTTAGTTGGATTTGGTCAAAGGAACAAAGATATGTTTGACTAGTTTTTCTCGTATGGTTTTCCAAGGTAAATCATGTGTCAATGATGTCTCCATGATTTATGTGTTTTTGTTGTTGTTGGTTTATTATTTCTCTCTCAGGATTTGCTTCTCCTCATAAGGAGATCAATTCATAAAAGAAGGCAACCAAAAAGGTATACTCCACCCAATTTTCACTCTAATTTTTCTTTATCTATTACTGATGATTATCCTAGAATTATTAGGGAGGTTGTGGATCCATAGGATGATGAAATATGGAAAAAGGCCATACTTGAAGAAATGGCTACCTTGGATAAGAATGAGGCTTGGGATATAGTTAATTTTCCATATGGAAGAGAGTTTATTGGTATAAAATGGGCATTTAATAAGAATTTGAATGCATAAGATAAAGTGAAGAAGTACAAATCTTGCTTAGTAGCAAAAGGATATTCCTAGGTAGAGGGAATCGATTCTCGTAAAAAAAATTCTCCTATCTCTAAATTAACGTCTATTGGATTTTTTTTGTCTATTGTTGCTTCTTTTAATCTTGAAGAAGAGAATATAGATGTGAAGACAAAATTCCTACATGAGAATATTGAAGAATGAATCTACATGAAACAACCAACATGTTTTTTAGTAAATGAAAAGAAAGAGTTGGTTTGCAAGTTGAAAACACGTAGGGCATTGTTTCTGATAAATGATGAATCTCTTGGTCTATGTATTTGACTTGTTGAATGAATAAAATGAAAGATACAACTAGTTCTATTCTTTACTGTGTTGTTTATGTGTCCAATAAATGTTTTTTTTAATATTACATGTTGCTAGTCTTTAAGTATATTGCAATGGAATGTATGAATGTCAACCAATTTGATTCCCTATGTAATTTAACCCTTCATCACTGACACAAGACCATATGGTCTCATTGATTCCCATGGAATCTTGGATGGGACCTTCTTTAGTCTTAAACTTAGGATTGATATGCCGACACCTTGGGAATTTGTTTTGTCAACTCTGGACAAACCGTGGGTCATCAACCCCTCAGTGTCAAGAAGGATGCGTGCAAGCGAACCAACACTATAGACTCATTGAAAAAGTATGCTAGTACTGATAAGTTCTCTTTGTGTAGAGAATCAATGGGCATTTCTTCCTTAAAATTTTGATCTTGTGATCCCTGAGATCCCTATATGTAAAGAAAACAACAAGTGGGAGAATGTTAAGAATGTGTTATATTCTTATGGGATATTTTTGGTTTGTTTTTGGCCTATTTTGGTGTTTTTTGGCCAATGGTTTTATAGACCATTTTAATCAAATGTTGGTTAAGGAATTAGGATTGTAATATAATTTGGGTTAATAGATTAGGATATTGGAATCCATAGAGTCCTATATATTGTATTTTAAATGATGAATTTAATACAATGAGAAATAGAGGTGCGACTCTAAAGTTTGTTGTTTTTTCCTAGTTAAAAGTTAAATGTGTGTATTCCGTTGTTGTTTTTCTATTTTTAAAAAGAATTTTTATACATTATTTCATTGTAAAAGGTTTAATTCTTACATTTCACACCAAAAAAAAATAATCAAAAGACCAAATCCCAAATCTAAATGTACAGTTGCAATGAATGAGAATGAATTGTGTAATTTATAACATATTATTTGAGTTCATACAAAGCATATTTACTTAAGGTGATGCTCTCTTTGAAGATGCAGGTAAGGACCTCTTCTTCTTCGATGAAGGTGAGGCCTATGGGGTTCTAGAAAAAAAACCAAAATAACATAGTATTCTTCCATTAAATAATAAAAAGTGGCTCGTACACTTGAGGGTATAGGTGGTAAATAGAGGATGCACATGGATGATGATATAAGGGTTGACATGGAGCTCATGTTTGATGGAGTCTCTATGTGTTGTTATGTGATGTGTTTAT
>JZKD02S0153562.1:147383-200729 GCA_000966675.3 Picea glauca | reverse complement strand
TTATGTTTAGTGCATTATTGCTTGAAGAAAATGTTACTGAAAAGACCAAAGTAACATAAAATAGGCTCCTCTTTTTGAATGGGGACCATCAGTATGTTGTTTTTAATCGATATCAGAGGAATGATGATGAAGCCCCTCATAATATTTACTTTAGTGAAAGAGAAGAAGGCTTTGAAAATTTTGGGGTTTTTCTTTTGGTCATACATATTATAATGTTTCCTAGAAAATTGTAATGCTATCGCTCATTTGTTACGAGGCACTGTTGGAGGTGCAACAACTTCTCTTGTTTGATTGCCAATAGATGTTGTCAATCAAAGGCTGCAAGCATGGAAATTTGCAAATGCTCTTATGTTTGTGGTTAAGGCATAGGTTTCATATTTATATCCAAACATTTGAAGCATTGTAAGTTTATTGTTTCTTTTGTAAACGAGTGCATTTTCGGTAGAATCCCACACCCTACATTTGTTGCTTGCATTTTTTAGTCTGCTTGTGAAAGGGTGGAGTTGCAAGAAACCCTTTGGGTCTATTTTTGTCTTGAAAATGGTTCAAGTTGAGAAACAATTATAGTTATTGAACAATATAATCCTTTTTTATGTGGAAAATATAGTGATATTTGACAAAACCACTTTGAAGTCTTAACGTGCTTGCAAGTTTCACAAGCTAAGACAACATTACTTCAAACTCATAATCGAATCCTTCATGATGCACTTGAGATAGTAATCTTCGACAACATTCTGAACTAATACCTATTTAGAGCCCTCATTTTGAGGACAAAGAAGATAATGTCGTTGATTTAGATCAATAGCTCAATAGCAACAACAACTCAGTGAGCCAACTCGAGATCATATTAGCTTCCTATTTCTAAGCAGATCATTAGACCTTGGGAAGAAATCAGGTAGAAAAAACATAGAATGGGTATTGGATATGAAAGGGATGTCACCTTTCATAATCCGAATTACACCAAATTGTTTCATTTTGAGAGTGTTGGATTGCTGAAAGAAATTTCATATTCACCTGCTCTGGTTCAAGCGTAGATTTCGATATGCCAACATTGTGAGTGAGTTGGCCACATGGAATATCAGTTCTTCGATCTTCATCCTTTAGAGCATTGTGGAAAGCACAATCCTTCAACATGTGTTTCAAGCACAAGACGATTCCAAGAGTAAAGAACCACTATGGGTGAATGAATTCTTGGTGATGGTCATCAATAGTCAAGAAGATATGTTAGTCAAACCAATGAATTCACTCTCGAGTATTGATGCATCTTGCAGTGAAAGGATTTGTATCTTCTCACCTTGTACCTCACAGTCAGTCTTCAAGTTTCGAAGTCTTATCAATCAAGTAGTGACAAGTGAGCATGACAAGTGAGTGTGATTGGTTTGTGGTTTACCTTAAACCACTGCATAGTAAAATACCTACAAATTCTGCTATACAACTATTTGTGGTTTTCCTTAAACCTCTACTTGGTAGAAGAATTTCAGCTTCTTCTACGTCATAGTTTATGGTCATCTTTAAACCAACATTTGAGAGCACTTCCAATTAGCAGAAGACATTAACTTCCAACTTCTAGCTAAAATAAGAAATGTTCTAGGAACCATTGAGCCTAGAGAAAGGTTTCAGAGTTTGTGGTTATCCTTAAACCATTATCCTTAAACCACCAGATTGGTTTGTGGTCTTCCTTAAACCACAATCACCATTAATTTTGTGGTCATCCCAAAACAATCAAATTCAAAGAGCACATTTAGCCATCACACTCTTCCATATTTCATCTACCCACTTTGAGATATCATCTCTCACCTTGTACTCACATACACCCCTTTGGATTAAGGAGAGCAATGTTGGCAACTTAATTTGTTAGGGTTACTCGAAGAAAGAATATGAAATGTCACACTAAGTGAATTATTATTAGAAGTCCAAGAGACATATTGGAATCCAAATCGAAGTGTCAACATTAATGTATTTATACATGTAACATATTGATGAATAAATGAAACTAACACTTATCTTTATCTGCTTGATATTCATTGTTCTGGATATTATATTACATCTAGTACCTTAAACCAACATTTTCGAACTTACTAACACAAAAAAATAGTATTTTTTTGGCCTATATAATTCAAGGGCCTATCCTTTAAATTTCATTCAAAAGATAGTCCACAATATTCATGTTATCAATATTGTAAATATAATTTTACTGTTTCAAGGTTTCTTGATTTCATAGAAGAGGTTTCAACTTTTCAATCCGTATTTCAGATATTCATTGACTATCACATGTTTTATTTGATTCTTAATGCTACCAATAAACATATGTTGAAAAACAATTCCTTTGTCAAAACTATAGTCTTGGAGATTCATCTTATCACTAAACATTTGATAGCAATACAATAAGTCATAGATCCTAGATGGATAATCTTATTAGCGTGTCTTCTGCAAATTGCTACTTTACATACAACCCCCAACAACTTGAAATTAGTTCCTTTATTAGAAATTCAACTTTTCCAATTGGTATGTGCATTTGAAATTGTTTTCTTTAACTATTGTCAAAAATGTGTTTCCAAATATAATTGCATTGTTTTTCTTACACTTTCTCTTTGTATGCAATCTAGTTTATTCTATATGTTCAGATTCCCTAGATTCTCATCTAATATAAAAAATATTTTTTGGCCCATAGCAACATGAGAAAAGGCAGTGAGGAAAAACAAAACAAAACAACAACATCCAAAATAAAAAAAAATAGGTAGACATTGCAAAATATGGATTCAAATGCTGCCTTTAAACATTCATATGTTGACTTGTATCTTTAAACATTCATATGTTGACTTGTATCTGCTTACAATGTATAGGACCAAACAAATAGCTTCTTTCCCAATCAACATTGAAGAGTTGATTAGTTGCAAAGATGTACAATTTTTTGATGGAAATGTCGTTGTCACTTATACAGCAATACTTGACAAATCAAAAAAGTCAACTAAGCTTTTGCATGGAGATTTAACAACTACAAATGGAAATAACCTTGAATGTCTACACTAGTTTCATTGAACAACATCAAGAAAATATCTTTCGAGGGAAAGCCAAGAGTACAACTTCATACCAAACACATCAATTAAAAAACTTTTAGTGACAACAAAACCCTATGCGATTAGAACAATAGGTGCAATTTTCACTAGTGCAAAGAAATTAGGCACACAATATACATTGGAAATCAAAGTTGGAAATTTAAAAAATGATAAGGAAATAGTAAGTCTATTTTGATTCAAACATTTATATTACAATAGATTTGTTTCCTTCTGATGTACTTTCTAAGTAAAAAACCGGAAACTAATGCATGTCTTTGTTAATATGTTGCTACAATTACTTCCAACATTCATAGTAGTGTTTGCTTTCATTTAGGAGCAACATTCAATGAAAAAATTTCCTATGTTGTTATTCATAAAACATTGTGAAACGAAAAATAAATAACTTCAAATGTACCGCGCAAAAGAAAATCGACGTTCATTGCACGGTTAAAGGAAAATAACACCTTTGATGATTTAAAACTATTGCTTAAGTGCACAAACCAGGTAAAATTTAGTAAGCATATGTAGATATGTTATATTATACATGTCGTTCATTAAAAAAATATTGACTCATAGATACATTGAATCATGTCAAATAGGTTCAAGGCACATTGATAGTAGAAAACATATATTCGAATCCCTTTCATCCTATATGCTCAAAGTGCAATTTAGCAGTAGAATCTTTTGGATCAATACAAAGAACAATGTTTAATTGTGCTAAATCTTAGGTTGAAAAACCCTTCAACTGTTTACATAGGTTAAAGTGCAGCATAGTCAACACAGAAAATACAAAAGTGTTAGTCAACTTTTTTGTCTAATTAACAATAATGGACAGATGTAATTAATATTGGACTCATTGTTATAAAAATCTTGTTCATTTGTTTATAAGATTTATGTAAGGTACCATATGTAATATAATATGAATAAACATGAATATTCAACAAATATCAATGGAACAACAAAATATGAGAAGAGAAACACCAGAAATAATACATTTATTCAAGGAAAGCAATGTTCACTTGCCTCTTCGAGGGGAAAACCTCCAAAAAAGCATAGCTCTATTACAACAATTCTCAAGACAATATTTCTCATGCATCCTACTCTTATTTATATTAATTTCATCTTCTAAAGAACATTCTAGAGGAAGATCTTTCTAGAAGTGGAAGCTTCTATTAGGTATTCTTACATTGACTTGTTCATGTTTATTGAGTAGGACTTACTAAATAATATTGGCCTTTATTACATGGAAAATATATTATTCTATCTACAAGAGGGGTTAGGTCCCTAACATGCCCTCCCCCTTGAAAAAGAGCCTTATCATCAAGGATTAAGATGAGGAAACTACTGCATAATGTTAGATGGTTTCTAGATGGCATCTTCTGATGGAGTATCCTTCGAATGAAGAAAAACTTCCTTGATGGTGCGTTGACGAAGACAACACTCTCTCTAGTCCAATACAGCTTGTGGTTGCAACCAAATGGAACCTTCTTCATATAACACTGGTAGGATGGTATGGGTGTGGCATTTGGTGCCAATCACTTTCTTCAAGCATGAGACATGAAAAATAAGATGTAGCTTGGAGTGACTCAAAAAATATAACTAATAGGCCACTAGACCCATGCGTTTGATAATAATATAAGGACCATAAAATTTCCATGCAAGTTTCTGACACTATTGGGCTTTGAGTGAAGTCTTCTTGTATGGTTGGAGGCAGAGAAACACTCGATCCCCTTCAAAACTTGATGTTCAGAATGACCTTGATCTGCCTACTGCTTCATGCGATTTTGAGCCATTACCAAATTGTCTTTGAGAGTACAGAGAATTTTCATGTCGACGGTAAGATTGTGGTCAACTTTCTGATATTTGGAGATGCTCTGCATGCATGGTAGAATCAATGGTGGCTTATATTCATAGACTACTTCAAAAGGAGTCATGAAAGTGACAATATGATAAGAGGTGTTGTACCACCATTTAACAAGGGGTAGCCACTGAATCCACTGATGTTGTCTGTCACATGCAAAACACCTCAAATATGTTTCCAAACACTTGTTGATCACTTCCATTTGGTCATCAGTCTGGGGATGAAAAGTTGTGATGAGATGCAACTAAGTTCCCTGGAGTTTGAATAGTTATTGCCATAAATTGTTGGTAAAAGTGGGATCTCAATAAAAAAAAATAGAATGAGGCATTTCGTGGAGTTTGAAGATATTATCCATAAAAAAATGATCCATTGTCGATGCTGTGAATGAGTGTTGAAGAGAACATAAATGAGCATATTTGGAAAGACAATTGACTACCACCATGATGACTGACCTATTGCTTGATTTGGTTAAGCCAACAATGAAATCCATGGAAATATTTGTCCAAATAGTAGGTGGAAGTGGGAGTGGTTGGAGTGTACTAGGAGGGTTGACAGTGTCACCCTTATTGCATTGACATATATCACATTTGGCCAAAAAGGTGCAGATGTCCTGTTTCATACCATCCCAAAAGAAAGATCGTTTTACCGTTTCATAAGTTTTGGTAAAACCTGAATGGTCTGTTGTAGGTGAAGCGTGAAATTCAAAGAGCACCTTGGGTTTAAGGTCCGACTGTTTTCTTAAATACAAGTGACCTTTATAGAGAAACTCTTCATTCTGCCAAGAGTACCCTAGAGAAGCTTGTGGATCCTATTGAAGATTTTGGATTAGGATGGAAATTTTGGGTTCTTGAAACCATCCCTTTCAAACCACTTGAAGCCATTCTACTACATTGAATGAGAGGGGAAAGAGGGACCCTTCATCTTCATATTTACGAGAAAGAGCATCAACCACCAAATTTTATTTTCCCTTATTGTAAACAATCTCATAATCATATCCAAATAGCTTTGTCACCCATTTTTATTGCTCGAGAGATGAAATTCCTTGTTCCAGGAAGTACTTGAGGCTTTGATGACCCGTTTTCATTTGGAATTCTCATCCCAATAGATAAGGGCGTAGAGATCCACTGCGTGTAAAATAAACAAAATTTACTTTTCATAAATTGATTGGCCCAAATGTTGGTCCAACAACTATTTGTTGGTTAAAGACAAAGGTCATCCATCTTGCATGAGCAATGCCTTGATTCCTTTCCCAAATGTAGGACATTCTATAACAAAGGTATTGGTGAAGTCAGAGAGGGCCAATATATGAGTAGTGCACATAGTTTCTTTCAAGGCTCAAAAGGAATCCAACTGAAATCATTATTTTGAAGGAGAGTTATGAAAGGTGTTGCAATTTTACCATAATTATGAACAAACTTGTGATAATAACCTATTAAACCTAGGAAAACACACATAATTTTAAGAGTTTTAGGGCGAGGCCAATTCTGCATGGCTTCAATTTTCTTGGGATCCACCCTTACACCATCATTTCCAACAATATGACCCATATATTCAACTTCAGAGATACAAAAAGCACATTTAGACTGTTTGAGGAAAATTTGGTGCTTGGAGAGGAGATGGAGAACTTGATCTACATGGGTGAGATGTGTTGGCCATGTTTTACTATAGATGAGAATATCATCAAATAAAACTAACAAAAAGTGATAGAGGAAAGGACTAACTACATGATTCATGAGGCTTTCAAAAGTGGAGGGGGGATTATAAAGGCCAAAGGGCATGGCCAAGAAATCCTAGTGGCCCTCATGAGTGTAAAATGTAGTCTTGAGGATTTCTTCCTCTTTCATACGTATATGGTGGTAGCCTGAATGTAGGTAAATTTTGGTAAAGTATT
This sequence comes from Picea glauca, assembly GCA_000966675.3. Taxonomy (NCBI): domain Eukaryota; kingdom Viridiplantae; phylum Streptophyta; class Pinopsida; order Pinales; family Pinaceae; genus Picea; species Picea glauca. Next base: position 193,921 of record JZKD02S0153562.1, on the reverse strand, counting down.
AAGCCCCATTAAGTTCATCCATAAGATCATCTATGACAAGAATGGGAAATTTTTCCTAGATAGTAAGTTTGTTAAGGGCACAAAAATCAAGACACATGTGTCAAGTGCCTTCCTTATTGAGGACCATGACAATAGGGGAAGAATATGGGATGGTACTAGGACATATAACACCCACTTTTAACAATTCTTGGATATTTTTCTGAATTTCATTTTTTTGAGTAAATGGATGATTATAAGGGAGAACATTGGGAGGAAGATTTCCCAGTATTAAAGGAATGGAATGGTCATGGTCTTTATTCCCAGTATTTCCCAGTATTAAAGGAAAGGAAGATACCTCTGAATTTTAACAGCCTCGTCTTTGATAAATGGAACATACTTTAGTAGTTCCATAAAACTTCGTTCATACTCATCAATGGTCATATTTCCCAACTTGAGTTCGAAGAACTCCCTCATCTTTCTGTCATAATATCTTTTAGTCAGGTATTTCTTCTCGAAATAATTCTTAAATTCCTTCCAAGTGACCTCTTTCTCTCTGATGTGATGCACCTGCACAAGCTGATCCCACCACATGGAGGCTTTTCCTTTCAGCTGGTACATTGCAATTCTACCTTCTGCATGGGCAAAATAATTCTGCAGTTGGAAGTATTTATTCATGCCCAACAACTATGTCTCAACATCTTCCTCCTTATTATGTTCTCCATCGAATGTTGGAGGTTTAATTTTATTCATCTCTCCTTTCAATTCCTCTTTTCCAAATTTTCGATGTTTTCGGGTAGGGGACGGGCTCGAACTGCTATGTGTCTCCCTGTCCGAATGTTTTTGGGAGCGACTGTGATGTCGGCTAGCACTCCTTGATCTGCTTCTTCTCCCATGATTTCTGTGACTCTCTGTCGTACCTGAGTCTCTTCCCTTATCAAGTTTCTTCTCTATTCTTTCCAGGCTCTTCATCATTTTTAAATTGAATTCACCCTACCGATCCTGGATTTTCATGAGCTTTTGGCCATTAGCTAGGCGATCCTGGGCATCTCTTTGCATCCCTTCAATGATTTTCATCATATGTCCTTCCCTATCCATCTCTTTTCCATGCCCATTAGAGTTCGATCCTTCGACTCCCAGGTTAACATCCTTTCCTTCCTGTTCATCTTCTATTTCAGGGGTAAACTTCCCTTTTCTCCACTCCATACTTGGCGTTGATTAACTGGAGTTATGGCCTTCGTTGAACTATGCTCACGCACTGTGAAATTGAATTCAAAATTCATCAGGCCATTTAAACTTTATGAACAATCCACAATATTTACAAGCCAGTTCGAACAAATAAAAGACATTTCGTTTTAATTAAGTTTCTTGAACTGGAAGTATTATGTATTTCTTCCATTCCTTTGCATTTGAGGCAATTTCCAAACAGTTCTGGCACTCATCAGTCCTCTGTAATCTAATACGCAGACGACTCGAATTTTTCGAGCCTTCGTCTCTTTACAATTCTTCATCATTCATAAACAATCCAATTTATGAAAATGTTTTCAATTTCATGAATTTTCGGAGCTCTGCTCGACTTTGCAATTTCTGGGACTTCAAAACTTCGGAATCTTGGTCCACGAAGATCCGAAAGTTAAAATACGAAATCCAAGTCACCCTTTTCGCAACTCGCGATCTCGCGAGTTCGTGTGTCGAAGACCCTCAACTCATTTCCTCTAACTATCGATACCCGAGATACGACATGGTATGGATCTTTTCTTTGTTAGTGCCTGCTACGCATGACCGTAGCCTAGGTCTAAGTATAAGTGTTACCACTCTTCGTTACTCGCACCTTCGCGAGTTTCAACATCGAGCTCCCATGCTCTTATCTCGCGAATACCTGAAACGTGAGAAGTCAATAGGGTGTTGACTCCTTTCCTCCTAGCGACGCGTATTCGCCTGACAGTCACCTAGGCCCACCCTGTGGTTCTGCCACGTGTCCTCGTGCATGGCTCTCGACACTTCGCTACTCGTGAAGTCGAAAACGACTCCTTTCAACCTTTGAACCCCCAAATGCATGATAGGAGATGGGTTCTTGATCCAATGGTCCTCCCATGATATGGATCCAACGGTTGTCCTTGCTCCTCACAATTTCGCGACTTCGCGACTTGGAGCATCCAACTCTTGGGCCCTCACCCTATGAACTTCCAAGTTCGCGAGACCCAAATCCTAGATCTCTTCGGCACTTCACCAACTTCGCAATTGCTGCCACCTGTCCTCCTCAGATGGACGACTGCGATTCTCTCGCGACTTCGCCCCTCGCGACTCAGAGCGCCCAACTCCTGAACTCTCACCTTGCGAACCTCCGAGTTCGCGAGATCCCTTGATCTCTGCCACCTGTCCTCCTCCAATGGACGGTCTGGATCCATTTCGGAGCTTTCGCCACTAGTTTCTGAGGTTTAACCTTCAGACACCTCATGGTAGATCCAATGACACCTTCAGACACGGCTTGGATGGTTTCTAACTAACTCGGGATTTTGCTTATCGCGATTTTCTAATCCCCTGTGCAATATCCAAAGGCTTTAAACCTTGTGCACATTCTCCATATCTAACGGTTATAAGGTTTCGTCTTCCCTTCCAAAAAGATCCTATGGTTCTAACACCCTTGGTGTAGAGACCTATCTCCCGTGGCCGTAGACCACATTGGCTGCAGTTTCACTGCACCGCTAAACTTCCTGAGTTCTTATAAAAAACTCGTCAAGTGTCTCCTCGATGCTTCGGAGCAAACCAGGGTCCGAAATTGGTCCTCCCGACTCAATTTCCCCTCGCATTCTCGGTCCAAAGACCGCTTTACTGGCCCATCTAGGATCAGTGTCGAAACCTTGGCTCTGATACCATTTTGTAGTGTACCCTTTCACTACCGAGGTTTCCAAACCTCTCAGTTACCATGCTATACATGAATTTTTACATAATTCGTACAGACATTATAAGAACATGCATTTAAACAATTAAACACATGTAATTCTCAGAGTAAAATATATAAGTTGCTTCTACAATTAAACAAGCCATAGCATTCAATAGTAACTCATTTACATAGCGGAAAACATGATACATAAACAACCCAGTCATGCAAAACATGATTAGAGCATAATTCAAAATACTTATCTTTTAACAGTTGTAGACTTCGCCAACCAAGTGTAGGCATTCCACGAACCTCCCAGCCTTAGACCACACTGTTCATCAGCTCAACAGTGGGTCACCCGCAAGCTGGGACCGAGCTCCACCCCAAGGCAAGGAATCCTAGTCTAGGCTGAGGTTATAGGGAAGATAGCACATACCCATCACTAGAAAGAAAGCTCTCCCAGGAATCTCCCATGCTCACTGCCCACAGACCCTCATTCCCCACATGCCTGTTCCACCCCAGGAGAGTGCACCTTCTCTGTCACCTAGACAGTCCTTCGACTGCCAGTCTCCCTTACCTTGGGTTACAAGAACAGACCGAACCAGAATTCTCCGGGCTCTATGGCAGCTACAGGGTTCCTTCCAGGAGTTCTCTTCTCCCTCTGCTCACTCTCTCACCTAGAGGAGTCACTCACAGGCCAACAAGCCTCACGCAGTCCAGTACTGTGTGGTCACAACAATCCACGGGAAACACAGACAAATGCTTCCCAAAACGGTTCAACGGTCACAGGATAATCTCACGGTCATGATTTTAGAACAGGGACTCCACGCACAGGCTATCTCAACTTTCCCAAACAACCAAGATACTTCCACTCAATTCAACACAGGTTTCTTGTTCAGGAAATGTGCACACGAGATTTCTCAGAGACAGACACAGACTCCACGCTCATTGGAAAGGGGTGTACACGGATTCCTCACGACAAACAAAGGCTTTCTTTTCTGTGTCAGAATTACACCTGGGTCTCTTGCAGACTGACTTCCCTTCATCCTCCTCAGGACAGTCGAATCGAATGAATCCGAACCCCCCTCACGGCTTACTTCGTCTGTTTTATTTGCATGCACCAGGGTCAACACTTGTCACCTTGGGAATTGCATGTGTTCCATCCGTACACCTTCCTCCCACCACATGGGAAATCACGTGTCCTTCCAAAGGACTTAGGATAAAATAATATGCACATGGCTCTTTTTGGAAATAATATTAAAATATTATTCCAGGCCTAAGCCCCCTAGGCTTAGCCCTTAGGATCAACACTCAGCCCCTTTCCCACCTTCCAGCCCCTAATTCCTTGCCCACTCTGTGGACACTCAGTCCCCCATCACTCATTCATCGTGGTCGGTCTGCACTGGCGGTGTTTATATTTTATTAATTGATCTGCATTCATACAAGTACATCAACAGGCTCCTGGCCTTCAACACCTAGGCTCCCTGGCCTATCAAAACACATAAGCCTACAGATTATGCAAGACTTGGCTCACCAGCCTATAGAACACATTTACAATTCTTTGCATATAACATGATCTGTAACGGGGCTCGGCCTTGGGGACACTACAAGACCGATGGGATAAGTGGGGAATAAGGGTGCTGGGAAGGGTATGGGTCCACAGGATGAAAAAAGAAAAGATAAAAATGATAGGAATCAAAACGGTTAGTATGAAAAGAGGAATCCAATGGGATAGGTCTCAAATAAGGGTGTGGGCAGGCCCCAAACATTTTTTTTACTCCTACGGAGTTGTATTCCGATCGAAATAATACGGCAATGTCAAAATGCCCAAATTCTTAACAAGAAAAAATGTGTAGTAATTTCGCAACCAGAATGCAGGAGGCAAGGTTGCATGACAATAGATCTTTTTTGTTCCTTTTTTGTTTTGTTTCTGTCCCAAGGTTTGGATTTCCAAGGTTCCTACATACAAGGGTTTTCCGTGTGCTATAGCTCTATCATATATGTGCGGGGTCGAACAATAGTACTCGACCCAATATATCAGGGCACCAACTAAGGATGTTAGACTTTACCCATAGTCGTGCTACCCGATTTCCCAGGTACTAGAGAGTATCTTCTTGAGTTCTTTTCTTTGTGGCACTATAACAGTCACGTGATCAATCAGTCAATCTAAGTTTGGTTTTAGGATACGTAGGGGGCTTTCAATATACCAGAGGTACGTGGGAGAGAAAGTTCATATACATGTGTTGTCTAATGCACTACCACTCGAAGGGGTACCAATAGGGGTTACAAGGGTGTCCAACCATGTGAGCTTAAAAACCTCTTTTATTTCTTGCGTGTATGTTTCTCCGACCACGAATTGATGTATCGAACAAAAAATCAGTGTAGTTTAAAGATGCCAGAACACGTTTTTACCCTGAAAAAAATTTAACCCACAATTCCTTCCAAGGAGTGTGCTCTGATACAACTTGTAAGGTGTCATATGTAATATAATATGTAGAAACAAGAATATTCAACAAATATCAATGGAACAACAAAATATGAAAAGAAAAACACCATAAATAATACCTTTACTCAAAGAAAGCAATGTTCACTTGCCTGTTAGAGGGGGAAACCTCCAACAGAGCAAAGTTCTATTACAATAATTCTGAAGACAAACTTTCTTATGCCTCCTGCTCTTATTTATACTAATTCTAGCTTCTAAAGAATATTTTAGAGGAAGATCTCTCTTATTTATACTAATTCTATCTTCTAAAGAATATTTTAGAGGAAGATCTTTCTAGAAGCAAAAGCTTCTATTAGCTTCTTACATTGATTTGTTCATTTTTATTAAATAGGCCTTACTAACTAATGTCGGCCTTTATTACATTGAAAATACATTTAGACCTTATTAACTAATGTGAATCTTTATTACATGGAAAAGATATTATTCTATCTACTTAAAAGATTAAACCGATAACATCTTAATTACCATAATAATTTCTCTTATGTTAAATTTCTTATGCATATTTTCTTTTACTTTTAATTACATGGAGTGATTCTTGTTAAGGTTATGAAAAGTTACGTTTTCCTTTTAAACTATCTTGGATTAAAAAAATCTTACTATGTGTAGAGATATTGTTTTTAGACATTCTCAAGAGGCAATAACTACTACTCTCATGGTTTCAATGAATTATAACTTTTTAGTGACAATTTGTTTTTCTTTTTTAATTATAACTTGCTTTGTATATTTTTGGATAATATATGTACTTTATTCAAAAGTTTTAACCAAATAAAATATTTTATGAAATAACTATTTACCCAATTATTCTCTAACTCTATTATCATAAATTTTGTTCAATTTGGCATCTTCCGCAAGAAGGTGGTTCCTAGATCACACTTGGCAGCGGTTTCCAATTGGTCTACGGTTTCATAAATCTGCTCAATGTTTTGCATTGAAATAGCTCGACCTTATGATCATTGTCCACGTTACCGTGGTGGGTCGCTGAGTATTCAATTACCCTAATTTCCTACCGACCCGCTTTGTGGAAGAATGCAAATTCCTTTATGCCTACTAAAAGTAAAAGCACAGTGAAAAAATTAAATTCCGTGCCACATTCATTCCCGCAAATCCCTACCAACTACCAACCTGATTTGTGGAAAAATAAAAATCCTACTTAACTTGTAGAAGAATTCATAATGACCCAGGTGTATATTGTATTTAAAGATAGTATTGTTTGAATTTTGAAGCACAACGACAGCCATGGTATTATGCGTTGTAGACCTTAGCGAGTGAAGCACGGGAAAAAAAATCGGAGTCCTGGCGAAATTCAATCTATAAAGACGATCTCTGAGCTGAGCATATCAAAATGAAATTTGCAGGAGGCAAAGTGTTCGTGGGCTATCGAGTTGATTAAGTTGATGCCATAGTAACGTTGCTGCAGCTTATATGGGGTAAACTAGTTAAGTCGAAAGGCATACACCTATTGACAATTATTACATGTTTATTTTTTTACTTTTACTTAATCATATTTAAAATTTACTATTACATGTTTATTTTTTTACTTTTACTTAATCATATTTAAAATTTACTATGGTGGCTAGGTGATTGCCACGTATGAGTGATTAGGGTTTCATTTTCTATGCCAACCTAAACCTTTGGCCTTCACCAGCCACGTTCTAGACACACTGCCTCCTTCCAGCCAACTCCTTCTAACTCCTTCTGTCCACCTCTGGGCCATTTCTCTTTCCCAACGGTTCAGATTTTGCAAGTGTTTTTTTGCAATACCAACCATGAATTTATTTATGAATTGGTATAGAGTAGAATAAACTTCAACCATTTAGTTATCGAGTTGTTCTTGGATAAGGTTCATTTTCACATGAATGGTCAGAATGCCCTTATTTACTTGGGCCTGAAGGGAAGTAAGGTTAGTACTCGGTTTCTGATTGGTTTCTTCTTGGCGGGTGGGAGCCATGAAGGTATGAGGGGTAGGTCCAAGGAAAAAAAGGAAGACAAGTGATATAGACCACTATGATCAGGGTAGCGAGAGGAGACCGATGGGATAAGTGGCGAATAAGGGTGCTGGGAAGGGTATGGGTCCACAGGGCGAAAAAAGAAAAGGTAAAAATGATAGGAATCAAAACGGTTAGTATGAAAAGAGGAATCCAATGGGATAGGTCTCCAATAAGGGTGCGGTAGGCCCCAAACCTTTTTTTTTACTCCTGTGGAGTTATATCCGATTGAAATAATACCGCAGTGTCGAAATGACCAAATTCTTAACAGGAAAAAATGTGTAGTAATTTCGCAACCAGAATGCAGGAGGCAAGGTTGCATGCCAATAATTTGTTATGTTTCTGTCCCAAGGTTCCTACAGACATGGGTTTTCCGTGTGCTATAGCTCTATGATATATGTGCAGGGTCGAGCAATAGTACTCGACCCAATATATCACGACACCAACTAAGGATGTTAGACTTTACCCATAGCCGTGCTACCTGATTTCCCAGGTACTAGAGAGTATCTTCTTGAGTTCTTTTCTTGGTGGCACTATAACAGTCATGTGGTCAATCAGTCAATCTAAGTTTGGTTTTAGGATACCTAGGGGGCTCTCAATATACCAGAGGTACGTGGGAGAGAAAGTTCATATACATGTGTTGTCTAATGCACTACCACTCGAAGGGTTACAAGGGTGTCCAACCATGTGAGCTTAAAAACCTCTTGTATTTCTTGCGTGTATGTTTCTCCGACCACGGACTAATGTGTTGAACAAAAAATCAGTGTAGTTTAAAGATGCCAGAACATGTTTTTACCCTGAAAAAAAATTAACCCACAATTCCTTCTAAGGAGAGTGCTGTGATACAACTTGTAAGGTGTCATATGTAATATAATATGTAGAAACAAGAATATTCAACAAATATCAATGGAACAACAAAATATGAAAAGAAAAACACCATAAATAATATCTTTATTCAAAGAAAGCAATGTTCACTTGCCTGTTAGAGGGGGAAATCTCCAACAGAGCAAAGTTCTATTACAATAATTCTGAAGACAAACTTTCTTATGTCTCCTACTCTTATTTATACTAATTCTAGTTTCTAAAGAATATTTTAGAGGAAAATCTCTGTTATTTATACTAATTCTATCTTCTAAAGAATATTTTAGAGGAAGATCTTTCTAGAAGCAAAAACTTCTATTAGCATCTTACATTGATTTTTTCATTTCTATTAAATAGGCCTTACTAACTAATGTGAGCGTTTATTACATTGAAAATACATTTAGACCTTATTTAGACCTTATTAACTAATGTGAGTCTTTATTACATGAAAAATATATTATTCTATTTACTTGAGAGATTAGATCAATAACATATTAATTACCATAATAATTTCTCTTATGTTAAATTTCTTATGCATATTTTCTTCTTACATGAAGTGATTCTTGTTAAGGTTATGAAAAGTTGCGTTTTCCTTTTAAACTATCTTGGATCAAAAAAATCTTACTATGTGTAGAGATATTGTTTTTAGACATTCTTAAGAGGCAATAACTACTCTTCTCATGGTTTCAATGAATTATAACTTTTTAGTGACAATTTGTTTTTTTTTTTAATTATAACTTGCTTTGTATATTTTTGGATAATATATGTACTTTATTCAAAAGTTTTAACCAAATAAAATATTTTATGAAATAACTATTTACCCAATTATTCTCTAACTCTATTATCATAAATTTTGTTCAATTTGGCATCTTCCGCAAGAAGGTGGTTCCTAGATCACACTTGGCAGCGGTTTGTCCACGTTACCATGGTGGGTCGCTGAGTATTCAATTACCCCAAATTCCTACCGACCCACTTTGTGGAAGAATGCAAATTCCTTCATGCCTACTTAAAGCACAAGCACAGTGAAAAAATTAAATTCCGTGCTACATTCATTCCCGAAAATGCCTACCAACTATCAACCTGATTTGTGGAAAAATAAAAATCCAACTTAACTTGTAGAAGAATTCATAATGACCCAGGTGTATATTGTATTTAAAGATAGTATTGTTTGAATTTTGAAGCACAACGACACCCATGGTATTATGCGTTGTAGAATTTAGCGAGTGAAGCACAGGACAAAAAATTCTGAGGCGAAATTCAATCTATAAAGACTGTCTCTGAGCTGAGCCTATCAAAATGAAATTTGAGGAGGCAAAGTATTTGTGGGCTCTGGGGTTGATTAAGTTGACGTCACAGTAACGCTGTTGCACTTTATATGGGATAAACTAGTTACATCGAAAGGCGTACACCTATTGACCATGGACACATTTAATAGGTTTTTAGTGCTTAATCAGTTTTGTATGGACACGATTAAATATTGATGGAATATTCTTAGTAGTCCCAATAAATCAATGGTTGTGATTTCAACCACTAACTTCCTCACTATTATAAAGACATCAGTTTACATGTTTATTTTTTTACTTTTACTTAATCATATTTAAAATTTACTATGGTGGCTAGCTGATTGCCATGTATGAGTGATTAGGGTTTCATTTTCTATGCCAACCTAAACCTTTGGTCTTCACTAGGCACGTTCTAGACACACTGCCTCCATCCAACCAACTCCTTCTGACTCCTTCCATCCACCTCTGTGCCATTTCTCTTTCCCAACGGTTCAGAGTTTGCAAGCGTCTTTTTGCAAGCCCTCCTTTCGACGTTCACCAGCCACTAATTTGTTCATGAATTGGTGTAGAGCAGAATAAACTTCAACCATTTAGCTACCGAGTTGTTCTTGGATAAGGTCCATTTTCACATGAATGGTGAGAATGCCCTTATTTACTTGGGCCTGACGGGAAGTAAGGTTAGTACTCGGTTTCTGATTGGTTTCTTCTTGGTGGGTGGGAGCCATGAAGGTATGAGGGGTTGATCCAAGGAAAAAAAGGAAGACAAGTGATATATACCACTATGATCAGGGTAGCAAGAGGAGACCAATGGGATGAGTGGGGAATAAGGGTGCTGGGAAGGGTATGGGTCCACGGGGCGAAAAAAGAAAAGGTAAAAGTGATAGGAATCAAAACGGTTAGTATGAAAAGAGGAATCCAAGGGAATAGGTTTCAAATAAGGGTGCGGGCAAGCCCCAAACTTTTTTTTTTACTCCTGCGAAGTTATATTCCGATCGAAATAATACCACAGTGTCGAAATGCCCAAATTCTTAACAGGAAAAAATGTGTAGTAATTTCGCAACCAGAATGCAGGAGGCAAGGTTGCGTGACAATAGATCTTGTCTGTTCCTTTTTTGTTATGTTTCTGTCTCAAGGTTTGGATTTTCAAGGTTCCTATAGACAAGGTTTTTCCATGTGCTATAGCTCTATGATATATGTGCGGGGTCGAACAATAGTACTCGACCCAATATATCAGGGCACCAAATAAGGATGTTAGACTTTACCCATAACCGTGCTACCTGATTTCCCATGTACTAGAGAGTATCTTGAGTTCTTTTCTTGGTGGCACTTTAATAGTCACATGGCCAATCAGTCAATCTAAGTTTGGTTTTAGGATACCTAGGGGGCTCTCGATATACCAGAGGTACGTGGGAGAGAAAGTTCGTATACATGTGTTGTCTAATGCACTACCACTCAAAGAGGTACCAATAGGGGTTACAAGGGTGCCCAACCATGCGAGCTTAAAAACCTCTTGTATTTCTTACGTGTATGCTTCTCCGACCACGGATTGATGTGTTGAACAAAAAATCAGTGTAGTTTAAATATGCCAAAACACGTTTTTACCCTGAAAAAAATTTAACCAACAATTCCTTCCAAGGAGAGTGCTTCGATACAACTTGTAAGGTGTCATATGTAATATAATATGTAGAAACAAGAATATTCAACAAATATCAATGGAACGATAAAATATGAAAAGAAAAACACCATAAATAATACCTTTATTCAAAGAAAGCAATGTTCACTTGTCTCTTAGAGGGGGAAACCTCCAACAGAACAAAGTTCTATTGCAATAATTTCGAAGACAAACTTTCTTATGCCTCCTATTCTTATTTATACTAATTCTAGCTTCTAAAGAATATTTTAGAGGAAAATCTCTGTTATTTATACTAATTCTATCTTCTAAAGAATATTTTAGAGGAAGATCTTTCTAAAAGCAAAAGCTTCTATTAGCTTCTTACATTGATTTCTTCATTTTTATTAAATAGGCCTTACTAACTAATGTCGATCTTTATTACATGAAAAATACATTTAGACCTTATTAACTAATGTGAGTCTTTATTACATGGAAAATATATTATTCTATCTACTTGAAAGATTAGACCAATAACATATTAATTACCATAATAATTTCTCTTATGTTAAATTTCTTATGAATATTTTCTTCTAATTACATGAAGTGAGTTATGTAGAGATATTGTTTTTAGACATTCTCAAGAGGCAATAACTACTCTTCTCATGGTTTCAATGAATTATAACTTTTTAGCCACAATTTGTTTTCTTTTTTAATTATAACTTGCTTTGTATATTTTTGGAAAATATATGTACTTTATTCAAAAGTTTTAACCAAATAAAATATTTTATGAAATAAGTTTATTCAAAAGTTTTAACCAAATAAAATATTTTATGAAACAAGTTTAAAGAGACATTCTGAATTCTCATCCAACTATTTACCCAGTTATTCTCTAACTCTATTATCATAAATTTTGTTCAATTTGACATCTTCCGCAAGAAGGTGGTTCCTAGATCAGACTTGGCAGCGGTTTCCAATTGGTCTACGGTTTCATAAATTTGCTCAATGTTTTGCATTGAAATAGCTCGACCATATGATCATTGTCCACGTTACCATGGTGGGTCGCTGAGTATTCAATTACCCCAAATTCCTACGGACCGACTTTGTGGAAGAATGCAAATTCCTTCATGCCTACTGAAAGCACAAGCACAAGCACAGTGAAAAAATTAAATTCCGTGCCACATTCATTCCCGCAAATCCCTACCAACTACCAACCTGATTTGTGGAAAAATAAAAATCCAACTTAATTTGTAGAAGAATTCATAATGACCGAGGTGTATATTGTATTTAAAGATAGTATTGTTTGAATTTTGAAGAACAAAGACAGCCATGGTATTATGCGTTGTAGACTTTAGCGAATGAAGCACAGGAAAAAAAATTAAATTCCGTGCCACATTCATTCCCGCAAATCCCTACGAACTTCCAACCTGATTTGTGGAAAATTAAAAATCCAACTTAATTTGTAGAAGAATTCATAATGACCCAGGTGTATATTGTATTTAAAGATAGTATTGTTTGAATTTTGAAGAACAAAGACAGCCATGGTATTATGCGTTGTAGACTTTAGCGAATGAAGCACAGGAAAAAAAATCGGAGTCCTGGCGAAATTCAATCTATAAAGACGGTCTCTGAGCTGAGCCTATCAAAATGAAATTTGCAGGAGGCAAAGTATTCGTGGGCTCTGGGGTTGATTAAGGTGGGCCGCAGTAAAGCAGCTGCAACTCATATGGGGTAAACTAGCACAGTCACAAATTCGTGGTTGGTGAATACTGAAAGGAGGGCTTGCAAAAAGACGCTTGCAAAATCTGAACAGTTGGGAAAGAGAAATGGTCGAGAGGTGGTCCGAAGGAGTCGGAAGGAGTTGGCTGGAAGGAGGCAGTGTGTGTGGCAATCAGCTAGCCATCGTAGTAAATTTTAAATATGATTAAGTAAAAGTAAAAAAATAAACATGTAAACTGATGTCTTTATAATAGTGAGGAAGTTAGTGGTTGAAATCACAACCATTGATTTATTGGGACTACTAAGAATATTCCATCAATATTTAATCTCTTCCATACAAAACCCATTAAGCACTAAAAACCTATTAAATGTGCCCATGGTCAATAGGTGTACCCCTTTTGGCATCGTGGCTAGTGAACGCCGAAAGGAGGGCTTGCAAAAAGACGCTTGCAAAATCTGAACCGTTGGGAAAGAAAAATGGCCCAGAGGTGGACGAGTCGGAAGGAGTCTGAAGGAGTTCGCTGGTGAAGGCCAAAAGTTTAGGTTGGCATAGAAAATGAAACCCTAATCACTCATACCTTGCAATCAGCTAGCCACCATAGTAAATTTTAAATATGATTAAGTAAAAGTAAAAAAATAAACATGTAAACTGATGTCTTTATAATAATGAGGAAGTTAGTGGTTTAAATCACAACCATTGATTTATTGGGACTACTAAAAATATTTCATCAATATTTAATCTTGTCCATACAAAACCGATTAAACACTAAAAACCTATTAAATATGCCCATAGTCAATAGGTGTACTCCTTTCTACTTAAGAAGAAACATAAAACATTAAACAAGTAGAAACAGGTGGCCATTGATCGAAGAGACCATCAGCTTCAGTCGAACATTGACTCAAGTGCTCAACCACGCCAGTTCATTCCAGTGCTCTGGAATGAACTCTTGAATGAACTGGCGTGATTGAGCACGGGCATGGTAGAGCTTCATTCTAATCATTAATTGCAGTGCTTAACCACGCTAGTGCATTCCAGTGCTCTTGAATGAACTGGCGTGGTTGAGATTCATTCGACGCATTAATTCCTGTGCTCAATTGTTCTGTGCTCAATGGTATAATTGTCCTGTGTATTATAATTGATAACTGATAATTGTTCTGTGTATTATAATTGATAAATGTTCTGTAGTATTATAATTGATAAGTGATTACCACCATGTTTATTTGTTCGATTCGTTTTCGCACACTTTTTCTTATTAACCCACTACCATTCGTTAATTATAATAATACAGTAAACCATGGATTCAATTCCCTGTAAAATACAAATTTTTTGGGCAATATTACACAGAACAATGGATTCAATTTCCTACAAAATACAGAATTTTTGGGTGATTGTTGCCGAATCAAGTATGGCGAGGGTAGTACAATGGATCAATCCTTGCAAAATACGTAGGATTTTGGATAATTAATGCCAAATCAAATATGTCGAGAATAGTCAGCTTTGTCAGGCTGCAAATAGTGGGATAGCCGGTTAGTATAAGAAATGTGCGAGAAAGTAAACATTGAAGAAATAGTCGGTTGATATAAAAAAGAAAATAAAAATTTGAGAAATAGTCGCTTACTTAGTATAAGAAAAGTGTACGAGAAAGTAAGACAACATTCGACTCAATTACTTGCAAAATACAGAGAATTTTGGGTAATCGATGCCAAATGAAATATGTCGAGCGTAGTCAACATTGTCGGAAGTAATCGGATACGAATGAACTCGAATGTGGTCAATTTGAATGACGTCGAAGTCTTTTTTATTTTATCGAGCAACTTGCGTGCTTGGACAAATGATTTGGGTTCCCATGTGTCCTATGATTGTCGTTTCAACTTGGTGTACAAAAGGAAAAGGCTTCTGAAACAACATGTTGGATTGTGTTTCTTGAGATCTATCAACATCATGCTGGATTTCTTGTGATCTATCCACTGCCCACTATCTATATGGTAAACAAGTTGTGGGGTGACTATCAGTGTTGCTTTGTTGAAAATTTTAATAACTTCATTCTTTGCATTAACTCTCAAAGATTTTAAATGTAAAAAAGAATATGAGTCATTTTAAATTTGATGAGAAATTGTTGAATCTACATAATTGCTCACATATAATATATGTGAACATGCTCACATATATTATATGTGAATATAATTGAATAATTAAATTTGTAAAATCTAAATATTTCAATTTTTTTTAATAAACTGATTCTATTCCTCCATTTAAATTAGAGTTTAACCATTTTACCAAAAAATTAAAACTTATTAAAAGTGTCAATTTCTTTGAGACCCTTTGTCTCGTCTTTCTCCTTAGTGTGTCACCACCAAAATTCGTTGGTTAACGTTCACCGGCTTACAAACCCTGATATACGCCCACATCCATGATTTGAATTGTGTCCATACATAGATCTCTGCAGTGAAAATGAGCGAGGATGTATTGTATATAACCCTAGATTAACGATTATCTAAAAAAAATTGGTTTGTTTGTTTGTCTCTGAGAGATGGCAACAAGCAGGCCAATGCAGCAATCATGGACTAGTCAGCTTTCATTTGGGAGGAGGAGTTAATGGTTTTGTAGAGGTGGGTGGTCGTGGGAGAAGTTTAATGGATGGTGATGAAGAAGTATTAGCAATCTAAAGCTAGTCAGCCTTCATTTGGGAGGAGGAGTTAATGGTTTTGTAGAGGTGGGTGGTCATGGAAGAAGTTTAATGGATGATGATAAAGAAGTATTAGCAATCTAAAGGTTATATTAGAGATTGGTTTGAAAAAAATTGCAAATTTTTCATAATCTTGCAACCTTTGTAATATGTTTGTGTGAGTAGAATTGAATGAACTTACTAATTCTTTTTTTGGGGACATAACTTAATGGCAGCCATATTACTTCCTAATTTTTTACTGGGTTCCCAAGTTTAAATAAGGTTTTTGTTTACTGCAAAATGTTTTACTAACTTTCATAATACTCATGCATTTTTGATATTTGATATTGGGTGATGAATTTTTTTTAAATTATGAGTAATTGATATAGTCCTATTAAGTGTTAGTCTATAGAATTCCATAATTAATGGGAGGCATGTGTTTTTGACATTGTTTTGTTGATTCCTAAATACAGAAATATAATGGTAGATTTATTTGTTTGAATATGCTCTAGACTCCATCCATCTGGCGGAGAAGGTAATAGAGTCAATTCATTTCTACAGAAATATAATGGTAGATTTATTTGTTTGAATATGCTCTGGACTCCATCAATCTAGCGGAGAAGGTAAAAGAGTCAATTTATTTCTACTGGAAGCTTTAACCCTTTTGTTAGAATTGCAATTGTGGAAAACACAGTTCACATATGATAATCAACAATCACACAGATACGATATTTCACGTGGTTCACCCAAACGTTGGGCTACATCCACCAAGCATAGGTATCGATTGTTATTATTCAGATCATGGAGATTACAACAGCTTCACTAATACATCTCTCACTATGTCTAAGCCTCTACGGGCATACACAAATTTATAGTAATTTACACAAGAAACTAATTCATTTAATGCACTCGTATCCATATTCTAACTTGGTCTATTTAGTTTCAACCAAAGCAGAATACTAGGATCCAAATCCATCCTTGGAGGAATTCGTTGTCACCAAATCCCAACAATCTCCACCTTGACAATAATTAACCTCATACCTTGCTCCTTCCTTTTGTTCATCACCTTTTCTGCAAGCCAAGAGAAGCCAAACACCATCCTAGCTTCTCTAAAAGTATTGGTTTTGTGAACATGTCTACGTAGCTCCCTTTTGTATGCACTTTCTCAAGAGAGACTCCACGTTCATCGATGACCTGTCTTACAAAATGGTACTTGGTAGGTATATGTTTTGTTTTACTGGTAAGTTGTATTCTTAGCCAAGCGAATAGCATTTGGACTATCACAAAGTAACTTTAATTTGTCCTGCATCCTTCCAAACTCACCAAACAAACCTTTCAACCAAACTACATCTTTGCAAGCATGTGAGGCAGCTACGTATTCTTGTAGTGGATAAAGCAACAATGTTATGTATCTTTGACATCCAACTAATAGCTCCACCTGCAAGAGTAAAGACATACCCTGAAGTCGACCTTCTCTTGTCCAAATCACCTGCAAAATCTGAATCAACATATCCACAAACTAATTCACAACCACTGTTATAAGTGATACAGTAATCACTTGTGCCCCTCAGATACCGAAGCACCCATTTCACTGTTTCCCAGTGCTCTTTGCCTAGATTTTCCATATACCTGCTGACAACCCCAATTGCATGTGAAATGTCTGGCCTTGTACTAACTATCACATACCTTAGACTTCCTACTGCATTGACATATGGTATTCAAGACATATATTAATTTTCTTCTTTTGTACTAGGACATAAACTTGAGGAAAGCTTAAAATGGGAAGCCAAAGGGACTGAAATGGTTTCACATCGTTCATACCAAACCTCAAAAGTATTTTCTCAACTTACTTCTGTTGTGACAAACAAAACATACCATTCCTTCTATCTCTGAATATATCCATGCCCAAAATCTGCCTTGTTGCTCCTAGATCTTTCATATCAAACGTCGTAGCCATGTGAGCCTTTAACCTATCTCAGTTATTCTTTTGCTTGCTAAAATCATATCGTCAACATACAATACTAAGATAATGAATATGCCATTATTCAATTTCTTAAAGTAGACACAATGATCATACTCACTCCTTGTATAATTCAGGCTCACCATGAAAGAGTCAAATTTCTTATACCATTGTCTGGGTGATTGTCTCAGACCATACAA
Source organism: Picea glauca (assembly GCA_000966675.3). NCBI lineage: Eukaryota > Viridiplantae > Streptophyta > Pinopsida > Pinales > Pinaceae > Picea > Picea glauca. Next base: position 176,278 of record JZKD02S0153562.1, on the reverse strand, counting down.
TGATTTCTTGAGCCTGCAAACAAATTTCTTGCTGCGATTCTGAACAAAACCTTCAGGTTGTTCCATGTAAATTTCCTCATCGAAATCTCCATGTAAGAAGGTAGTTTTAACATCTAGCTGCTCCAACTTCAAATCAAGTAATGAAACTAACGCTAATACAATTCGAATTAAAATAGACTTAACAACTAGTGAAAAAATCTCATGAAAGTCAATACCTTCTTTTTGAGAATATCCTTTCACAACCAACCTTTCTTTGTACCTTTGTACCTTATCATCAACACCCTTCTTCATCTTGTAGACCCACTTGCAACCTATAGTTTTCCTGTCTCTTGGAAGTTCTACTAGGTCCCATGTGGAATTCCTCTCTAATGCCTTCATTTCATCTTTCATTGATTCTTTCCATTTATCACTGTTAGAACCCTTCACAACTTCCTGATAGCATGAAGGTTCATCATCATTAGGACTTAAAGAAAACGACGAAATAAAATCATCATACCTTCTTGGAGGATTTCTGACCCGCGTAGACCTTCTTAGGGAAGTTTGTGACTCATCCACATTCTGTTGATTGTTATCATCAACCATGTCTTCCTCTACAGGAAACTCTTCATGAACATCTTTAGAAAATTGTTCATGTTCACTTTCATCTATATTTGCACTGGTTTCAAACTGAATCTAATGATACATAGGTACGTCTTCCTATTTCATTTGAACATCTACATCTAATTTGATGAGACATGATGAATCAAATATTACATCTATGTTAATGGTTATCTTGTGGGCAGTAGGATCCCACAACATGTACCCCTTAATACCATCACCATATCCAACAAAGATAAGACTTTTTTATTTTGGATCTAATTTAGAACGATGATGTTTCAGAATTAGAGCATAGGCTTCACAACCAAAAGCTTTAAGATTAGAATAATTACAAGGGTGACCTTTCCATACCTCTTCTAGAATCTTGCACTCTATTATTGTTGATGGTGATCGATTCACCAGATAACAAGCTGTAGTTACTTCTTCTGCCCACAGTTCTTGTTGCAAGTTGGCGTTACTTAGCATACTCCCTGCTCTTTCTAGAAGAGTCTTGTTCATGCATTCAAAAAATCCATTCTGTTGAGGAGTATAGGCAGTGGTTTTATGCCTATCAATCCCAAATTCCTTGCAATAGTTATCAAATTCCATTGATGTAAATTCACCACCATTATGAGTTCTTAAACATTTAATGGACCTACTAGTGCTCTTTTCTACCAAAGCTCTAAACTGCTTGAAAACAGTAAATACATCAACCTTTCTTTTCAGCATATAGATCCACACCTTCCTAGAGAAGCCATCTATAAAAGTTACAAAATATGATGATCCTCCATATGAAATGGTAGGGGATGGTCCCCAAACATCATAATGGATATAATCAAGGATTCCTTCACTTGTGTGTCTTCCGGTTTTAAATCTCTGCCTATTCTGTTTTACATAAATACAGTGCTTGCATAAATCTAACTTTAAAGACTTTAGACTGGGAAGTAACTTGTGATCAGATAATACCTTCAATCCTTGTTTTCTCATATGGTCCAACAATTGATGCCACAGTCAAACATAATCACTTTCATTCTCAGATACAACTATCGCATGATCTGACTCGGTGCTTCCTTCTAAAAAAAACAGGTTTCCAACCTTTTTCGCTTTCATAACCAGTAGGATTCCTTTGTAGATATTCATAACTCCACCTTGAACAATACTCTTATATCCTCCAATGTCTAAGACTCCCAAAGAAATTAGGTTCTTCCTAAGCTTAGGTACATGTCTCACATCAGTGTTGGCAGCCAATAATAATTTTTTTAATTGCCCTAAAAAAAGATGCCTACACCTAATTGTCTTCAAAATCGACAAGTCATCATCGCATTTTGCAACTAGATGTTGGTTTCATTTCTTGCGACAATTGCAATTTGATTTCGTTTCAGTTTTCACAACTGAAAGTGTGAAAACTCCTCCATTGTTGTCTGGATTGTCATAGTCTTTTATTGATTTTCTGAGAGACACTTTACCATTGATTTTTTGTATGACTACGAATGACTTTCAAATTATATCCATTCACTTTGATTGCGCAACTTGATTTCTTTGGTAAAGTATTGAAAATGTTAAGTTATGAGTTATTATTGATTTCATAAGGGTCATGGTTGATTTTATATTTGATACGATTCTTATTGTTTTGAGCTCTTAACTTATCGATTTCATAAGGTCATTGGTTGCAATGTTTTTACACTTTGATTATGCAAAAAACGCATTGGTCATATATCAATTTGGTTGCATATTGGAGTGGCAATGTTCTACACTTGTCGCGTTGGTAAAACCTTTGGATGTCATGTTGGATCAAACTATACACTTGGCGCATGAATTTAACATATGGTATTTGTTCTATGTTTGATCGATGGCACGTTGATGTGGTTGTACACCAATTTGGGTTGGCCAATTAATGTGTTGATTGCTGATGGGAAAAGCACTGTACCCATCCATTAATGCACTGCATGGCAGTGGTAATCCCACCAGCTTCGCACGCATTACATTCATTCACTCCCCTTTGAATGCCTGCAACTGTTAAACCCTATCGTTTTTACTCCTGCGTGCTGTGTGGTTTAATCCAAACCCTATCATGAACAGAAGCCATGGCTCCTGTCATAAGAGCCGAGACCAACGGGTGTCAAGCATTGCTGATGTTTGATGGCGCTTATAGCGACCTGGAAAAGTTTGGGTGGCTCCCATTTATAAAGAAGTTCGATGGTTACAATCCTATCGTGGCTCGGCAATTTGCATTATCATTCGATGGCTGCCGAGCCAAAATTGGAGATGTTCAACTTGAAATCACTGAAAGGTTTCTCAGCTCGGCAACCAGCCTGCCTATTACGGGAGAGAAGTGGTCCAAAAGTTGCAAGGTAGATGATGTCCCGTGGACATTGTTATTCCTGTCTCGAACGGTGAACTCCTCTGAAAAAGGATTGCCTGCAAAAATGTTGAAACCACGCTGGTATGATCTCCTAATGATAATCAAGCAATTCATTACTTGTGAGGGTAGGTACGGGTTCATTTTCTTGTTTCACCTTCGTCTATTGATGGTTTTTATGGGTTTCAAACTTAGTATGCCCCACTACTTGCATAGAAGTTTGTTCAAGATGGCTAAAAGGTACAAGCGTAGCTAAGCCGACACCAGCCTCTTCCATTTGGGGTTGATTAAAATGATAATGGTTTACGAGTTAGGGTTACGTCGTGATTGTTGGGCTGATTTCCTTAGTCGTAATGGCTTCGAAGAATCAAACCCTCCACAGGTTGATAAACCTATGATAGACGAAACCTAGCCTATTCCGCCTATGCCTTATAGCGTTTTGCTACCTAAACCTTTACCCGACACACCTACGAATTTTCCTATGGCAGTGACTAAACAGGTTGAAATTAATAAGCCCGCAACCAAAAAGCCTAAAGCTAAAGCTGGTGCTAATTCTAAAGGCAAGAAAAATGCTAGGTTAATATCTCGCATGGCGAGAAATAAACCTAAATCCCCTGCCAAATCAGAACCTATCGTGGTCAGGGAAGACTCTAATTCAGAAATTGAACGTTTTCTCACCGATGAGTATCCTTACTCGGAAGGCTTGTGTGACAAGCCTCCTCATGACTTTGTCAAGAATTTGCCACCCTGTTTGCAAAATGATTCTAATTTTCCTGGTATTAAACTACCTCGAGGAGCCCTCGGTGAATCATTGAAACCCTCGACTGCTCAACCTGTTGTTCCACCTTGTGATCAGTGTGGATTGCGGTTGGAGAGGTACTACTTGGATGTGCCTATGTTGCAATCTAGAATCCATGATTTGTAAAACTAAGTGGCAAAGCTCACTGGTCATAACGCGAAGGTGGAACCCTCTGACAAGAAGCAACGAACAACTGGTTCAATTATGTTCAAGAATGTCGAGTCAGCCACGAAAATCGTCAATTCCAAATTGGCATAGCCTCAGCAATCTTGCTGGTATAATTTTCACTCATTTATGTGGCATGATCATAAACTTTGTATACATTGTTGACCTGCTCTGTCATGCATTTGTTGTATATAATTTTTGATTATTAATTTTTGGATTGGTTTTGATTAGATCATGATTTGATTTGAATACTCTGTTATTAAGGATTATTGATATCTTTTCTATTTTTTGAATACAAACAATATCTCTGTTTGATTTGGTTATATCCTGTGCGATATGATGCGCAATTTGGTTAGCTGTTCTGATTGTATATTCTATGTTAAGACCAATTTGTTTATCATTTGATACATAATCGAATTTTGAATGGATGTGAATAGTGGATGTTACGATTTGAATTGCATTCGATGGTAACAAATATATTGTTTGATTGTGATTTGAGGAATGAAATTGATCGTATCCAATCTTACGATTTGTGTCTATAATTAAATTCGGTCATATCCTTTTCAGTTATATGCCTGATTTGTGTTATGGATTCTGTTGACTCTGTCAAGACCTTGTCTATTGACTGTGTGGTGATCAAACATGGAAATCGTTGAGTCAATATTTATGGAGTATGATTTCATCCGATTACAATTGAAGCAATTTACATATCGTGCTTTTAACTGAATGATATCGATCTGTTGTTATGATTATAACTAGTCAATAACAGTTACGCCAATTATGTCGGTCATACCTGTGAACTGTTTGAGACTCAGCGAACGAGATCTGTGGCTGGATTCTATGGATATAGTTATGCATGAAATCGTGACAGCTTTTCTATATTGGCAATTGATTAAATGATATGAATTCTATACAAATCAATTATGATTGTCTCGTATCTTATACAACTTGATTCGCCATTGATTTCATTTATGAAACAGTCATGTTAAGATTTGATCCGATTTTATGTCAATTGGAAAACAGAGGATTCTTACCCTGTCCCGATTGCATTCTTTTCGATTTGGTTTAATTTAAAGGATAATTTTAATTGAATCATTAGTAATTCGTTTTGGATTTGATTTTATTTGATTATACCTAGTCTTGTTTGCTATTTTTGACTAGCTACAGAATCAGGTGATTCTGTAGCTAAGTCTCTAGAGTCATTTTTTTTATTGTTTTCTTAATAAAATATCCTTCTAATCCGATCTTTGTGTTCTATTGCAGGCAAATTCGAATTGACAATAGATATCATGAGCAGTTAGGGGATGATCTACATATTTTACTTGCATTTTATTTCCTTAGTTTAGGTGATTGTGGGATATCTCCCGGGATATGTAAACTTATTTGATATTATCCACAAGGATGTTTTACCTTGTGAGAAACCTATATAAACTTATGATTTTTGTAATAATCATCATCCTCAGTTGTGGGAGAAAAAGGATATAGAATTCTGATACAAACTAGAGAAAAATTGATGTTTTGTTATAGCTTTTGCTTTTCAATATATCAACTTCGTGTTTCAAGTTTTGTATATCAATTTGTTTATGGTTTATGACTACTTTGCTATCTAAATCAAATTCAAATGATATAATTCTATTATTGTTATCTATATCTTGTTTCTTCCAAATAGATAAAAGACATAACAATTATTAGTTCATTTTGTGAATGATAGCTTTGTCTTCTTCATAAATTGAATTGTTATATATAAGTTTTCAGCATAATAGGTTTCCCTTATTGCAGAGATTTATCATTAGAAGATTGTTATGATTTTATTTTATGTTTTGTTTTTCCTGTAACATACTTCAAGAAGCAGCACATCTGATCATTTACGAAAATCTTAAGGACTAAACGGTGTGAATTTCTTCCTCCAACCAGCTTAAGAAGCAATCATACACAAGGCAGACTTGGAGCGTTTCCAAGTCAATTAGTAATTGGTTTACCGTTTTTATTAAGTAGTTTAATATAGATAGAAGTTTAGTTAGATTTATATTAGATCGTTTAATTTCAGTAATTTCTGTTTCTTTTTCATAAAATATAAAAAAATCAAAAGAGATCCTTGGCTGTCTAAGGGCAGAGAATATACATGAGTTTTGCAGATTTTAATCAAATCTGTAGGATGTCTATAGTGTACATTTGTGAATAAGAAATATTGTAGCTGATAATTAGATAGTTGATTTGAGTTATTAGAAGAGTAATTTGTAGTTTGTAGATAGAATAGTTAGAATAGTTTATATTTAGTATATTAGTTCCTTTTCTTCGTTTTATTAGTTTCTAGTTTCCTTTATTTTAGCTAGTTAGTTTAGTTTGTTTCATTAGTTGTATTTAATTTAGTTTCTTTTAGTTTGTTTCAGATAGTTTGATTTGTTTATTAGTTTAGTTAGATTACTTAGCTCAGATCAATTCTCTCTCTGGTTTTCATAGAAGACCTTAGAGCGGCTAACGGAGCCGTTAAACCCGTCAGGGTGGTTCATTCCAAATGGCTTGGGTTATTTAGACAACCCCGGACCGGTTCCACTCTCCCAGTTGACGGACGATAAATTTCGCTCGTCAACAAATGGCGCTAGAATGAGGGACTGAACTAAATTAATTGCACGAGGTGGTCGCAAGGCTCCTCCACCCCCTAATCGCTCCCCTATAGTGACTAGAAGCCGTTCATTCGATAGTATCCCCCCTCAAACAACAACTACTTCAACTGAAGATCCTCAGATCACAGTTGAGCTAGTAACCCCTAATCCTACAGGTGGTGATATACAAGAAATTTTTAGGCAATCTCTTATTAAATCACATAAGGCCTTTGTTAGTCTTAGGCAACCAAATCGCCCGTGGGGTCAACCTTTAGAATTCTCAGAAGTCATAGAAAAACTAGGTGATATAGACCTTACTGTGAATCCTACAGATCCAAACACAAATCCTGCTGCAGGAGGATCTGGGATACCTCCTTCACCACCTCCCTCATCTCCTTCTTCTTCTGGAGGAGATTCCTCTTCTGATGAAGGAAAATCACCTTCTCATCCTTCTACACCCACTACCCCAATGGCAAACCAGAACAACCCTGCTAGACCTTGGTTGGACGAGGACGCCGTAGCTATACCTAGATACCAGCACCCTTTACCTAAGCACCCAAAGAAATGGCTTCCTAAGTTTGATCCCGATTCAAAACAAATAGTTGAAGATCATATAAAAAAAATTATGTTAGCCATCAGACTCCGTAACGTTGAACATGAAGATGTTGTCTGTAGGTTGTTCCCTTACACATTTGAGGGTAATGCATCCACTTGGTACCTTGCCCAGCAACCTCACACTATAGTGTCTTGGGAAAAGTTTGAGTCATGCTTTTTGGAAAAATTCGGAGATGGAAAACCTCCTGAAGTCTTAGTCATGGATCTTTCAAACTTAAAAATGAATGCAAAAGAAAAAGTTAAAGATTTTAATCAAAKATTTTTAACACTTAAGAATAGAATCCCAGCAGACTCTATGCCAGCTGAGGGTCTTGTAATAGCTTATTACACCAAAGATTTACATCAAAGTATAGCTATTTGGGTGAAAAGATCCAAAAAGGCCATGTTGTTAGAAGCCTTTGAAGAGGCTACTCAAATTGAAAAAGACATTCTTAGCCTTAAGGATTCTTCTAGCAATGAAACCGAGACTGTTCCTTCTTCCAAGAAGAAGATTGAAATTCTTCCCAGACCTATGCAAAACAAGACACAACCTGAAAATTGTGATTTGGAAAGTTTAACCAAAGTTGTACAAAATTTATCCAATTAGGTTATAGACTTAAGAAGGTCGATCGAGGAAGCCTCTTCGAGTAAATGACCCTACAAATATCCTTTCCGAAAGCCTTTCCCAACCAACCGGCCTAACCCAAACCCTGAAGGCCTGAACCTAGAAAGTTTGCAATGTGCTCTACAGACGATTCTAGGAACCCAAGATGACTTGATCCCTCCTGACGTTTCTCAAGAGGAAGTCGAGTAGGAAACAACCCAAGAAGAAGAGTCTTCTCCAAATATCTTTGGGCACCTCTCTGATAGTATCTTTCAAGCTAACTTTGAGACTGTGCACCCTTACAATACTAGGAGCAAGACCGCGAACAAACCTCCTGCCGAGAACACTACAACTTTACCTCCAAAGCCATCTAAATCAGCAGAAATTAAACAGAGTAATGTCATTCCTAAATTAGATTATGATGTTGTTGAAGATCTTAAGAAATTACGGGCTAACATTTCTATTTATGAGTTGTTGAAATTTCCATTTTTGTTACAGAAGATGTTGCAAAATATTTTAGACAATGGCAAGAATGGTAATTCAAATGGTAATAAGGTTATGCAAAGAAAAGTTCCGCAGAAGACTTCCACTAAAAACAATCCCGATCCTCAAGATAAAGGAAGGCTTCCTATAACTCCTATAAATAATGTAAATAACAATGTAAATAGTGTAAATAATTCAGATAAAGTAGTCTTAGAGGATGCGAGTAAGAAACCACAAGCTACAACTCTAAGTACTCGCAAGAATGTACCTCCTTTTCTTTTAACTTTCGAAATCTTCAACAGAAATGTGTACAACTGTATGGTTGACTCAAGAGCCTCGTCAAATGTGATGCCCTAGTCAGTCTGCCAAAAGATTAATGCTGAAGTTGAACCATATTCTTTGAAAATCATACAACTTGATCGAACAGATGTTAAAGTTATGGGTGAGCTAAAAAATGTATTGATTATATTATCATCTAACCCTAAGGTTCATCAAGTTATTGATATAATTGTGGTGGATATCCCAAAAGTGTATGGTATGTTTTTGAGCAGGGACTGGTCGGAGCAACTACATGGTTACTTCGCAACGAACTGGTCTCATTTATGGCTTCCAGAAAATGGCAATCCCAACAAAATCAGGGTGAATCGTGAGCGTTACCTCAAGTTCACGGTAATAGACTTGAATGACCCCAATGAACCATATACATCTACGACTGATTCACCTGAAGTCCAAGGGATGGACACCTACTTCGAAAATTTCATGGCTGAAATTTCACCTATAAACAATCCAGAACAACACTCCGAGATCTTAGCATGTACGCAACCAACATCTTCTATCCAACAATCTAGTGAGCCCAATAAAAATCAAATTTGGTCTTTATATTTTGATGGTTCCAAGTCTAAAGAAGGATCTGGTGCATGATGCATCATTATCAATCTAGCTGGTAATAAAACATTATTGGCTTGTAGACTAGAATTTGAATGTACTAACAACATTGCAGAATATGAGGCTTTGTTACAAGGTCTCAGAAAAGCCTTAGACATGCGCATTCAAAATCTAGTTGTATTTGGCGACTCTGAGATAGTGGTTAGACAGGTGAGAAATTCTATACATTGTCTTACCCCGAATCTCAAATGTTATTAGTCTGAGGTATGGAGTTTAATGAAGAAATTTTTTGCTTTTAATATAAATTCCATTCCTAGATCAAATAATACTGAAGTAGATCTACTAGCTAATGTTGCTTCTAAACTTCTTCCTACAGAAGACTTATCCCCAAATGCATTCTCCATGGAGCTATTGTTTCGACCATCTGTTCCAGATAATATCATGAACTGGAGAGTATTTGACGATGATCAACATATCATTAACTTTCTGCACATGGAAGAAACCTTCCGAGACGCTATGATAGATGAACAAACACATGATGACAATTTGCATGAATTTACGGTAATACCTAATCCGAAATCTCCTGAAGCTCTATCGGACATGGTAAATTCCTTACCCAAATCTGTTGCTAGACTAGAAAAGTTTTATGATTTTGAAGATAAATTCAAAAAAACAGTCAATTGTAAAACCAACAGTTCCTCATTGTCTTATGAAAAAGTCAATTTAGGAACTAATGAAAACCCTCAGTGTATCAACTTAGGCTTGGGGTGTTTTAGAAAAGAAAAAACTGCTTTTGTTAATTTGTTTAAGGAGTTCAAGGATGTCTTTGCTTGGACTTACGATTATCTCAAAACGTTTGATCCTAATATTATACAGCATGTCATCCCAATGAAGCCCCAAACCTTGCCTTTCCAACAGAAGTTGAGAAAAATGCATCCCAAGCTAGAACCGACCGTACAAAAAGAATTGAATAAACTCCTAAGTGCTAAAATAATATTTCCTGTTAGACACACTCAATGGGTATCTAACCTCATCCCAGTGTGGAAGAAAAATGGAGAAATTCGACTTTGTGTCGATTTTCGAAACCTCAACAAAGCGTCTGATAAAGATAATTATCCTGTCCCTCCTATGGAACAGATACTTCAACAAGTATCTGGTTCTGAGAGACTATCTTTACTAGATGGTTTTTCTGGATATAACCAAGTCTTAATGTCTCCGTCAGACCAGTTAAAAACTACCTTCCGTACCCCGTGGGGCACTTATGCTTATCGCAAAATGCCCTTTGGATTGATCAATGCTGGTGCTACCTTTCAGAGAGCAATGGATATTGCTTTCTGAGGCTTGATCAATCACTCTGTGGTAGTCTACCTAGATGATGTAACCGTTTATTCTAAAAACAAAGACGATCATCTAGCTCACCTACGAGCCGTTCTGCTACGATGTCGTAAATTCAACATCTCTTTGAATCCCAAGAAATCCATCTTTGCAGTGGAACAGGGTAAACTACTAGGATTCATTGTGTCTAGCGATGGAATGATTATTGACCCCGAGAGGACCCAAGTCATCACTAAACTTCCCCCACCTACCTCCAAGAAATCTATGCAGTCCTTTCTAGACCAGATTAATTTCGTGAGAAAATTTGTCCCCAGTTTCTCCGAAATGGTCAGGCCTCTCCAGAACTTGATTAAGAAAGACACCCAATATCACTGGGGACCCACTGAAAACCAAGCTTTTAACGATATAAATAAGGCCATAATAGAAGCTTCGTCTCTCATGAGCCCTGATTTCTCTTAAGACTTTACACTTTATACTTTTGCCTCTGATCGTTCCTATGCCACAGTCTTAACTCATAAGATTGTCGAGAACAACGAAGTACCCATCGCCTTTATGAGCTCTGCTTTCAAAGGTGTTGAACTTAAATACCCAACAGTAGATCGACAATCCTATGTTGTCTTCAAGGCAGTTAAGCATTTCCGGTCTTATCTTTTGAAGTCAAGGACCAAGGTCATTGTCCCCTACCCTGTCGTTAGGAACTTGTTAGTGCAAAAAGAGTTAGGAGAGAAAAGAGCCAACTGGGTCACCTCCTTGTAGGAGTATGACTTAGAAATCACTCCATCCCAAATCGTGAGAGGCCAAGGGTTGTGTAAGTTGGTAGTTGATTCGAAAACTGAACAACAAGAAAATAATGACATGCTAGACCTAGAACACCATGATCAGAGTTTGATTTGTTGTACACAAAACCTTGTAAGTCCTTGGTATGACGATATTAGACACTATCTTTAACATGGATCAGCACCCCGTCACCTTGACCCTACCAAGAGAAGAGATTTGAGACTAAAGTCTGCCTCCTTTCATCTAGTCAATGGTATACTGTTTCTTCAGAATTTTGATGGCATACTGATGTGTTGTCTTGAAAAAGATGAAGCAGAAAGAGTCTTGCTTGAGTTGCATGTAGGAGAAGCTAGTGGTCACTTCGGTGGCGATACCACTGCTCATAAAGTCTTAAGAGTCGGTTATTACTGGCCAACACTTTTTAGAGATGCCCACGCCTTGTGCCGTAAATGTATCATTTGTCAGAAAGCGTCAGGGCGATTGCAAAAATCAGCTTTCCCTTTGCATCCCGTTACAGTCAATTCTCCTTTCCAGCAATGGGGCCTTGATATCATTGGTCCTATTAACCCTCCATCCTCATGACAACACAAATACATTGTGACAGTCACTGATTACTTTACTTGATGGTCTGAAGCTGCCGTGCTAAGAACTGTTAACACAAGTCAGGTGATCGCTTTTCTTAACTCGAATATCATCACCCGTTTTGGCATACCTGATTGTCTAGTTTTTGATAACTCTTCATACTTTTCATCTCTTGATATGAGTGAGTTCGCCTTAGAAAAAGGAATAAAGCTTAAGTATTCCGCGAGTTACTACCCCTAGGGTAACGACTTAGCAGAATCAACAAACAAGAACTTGATCAAGATTATCAAGAGGACCGTGGCTGAAAATCACAAGAACTGGCACAACGCACTGCTGAATGCACTGTGGGCTGATAGAGTAACACCCAAAGATGCTATAGGTAATTCCCCTTTTTTCCTCGTTTATGGCAGAGAAGCCATTTTGCCTCCTCATGTTCTTCTTCCTTCGCTCCAATTGTCACAAAAAGTCCAAGAAGAAGAATGTCCCCCTTTAGAAAGTTGTATCAACGCTTTGATGAAGTTAGAAGAAGTAAGAACCCAATCCAAGCGTAAACTAGATCAACATCAAAAACTGATTAAAAGCTGGTTCGATTCTAATTCTGGTTCTGATAGAAATTTTGAAGTAGGCGATCTCGTCTTAAAGTGGGACAAACCACATGAAGGGAAGGGTGAACATACCAAGTTTCAAAATTTGTGGCTTGGGCCATTTTTGGTTGCTGAAAAGTTGGGTCCTAGCTCTTTTCATTTGCAGAATCTTGAAGGACAACTTGACACCTATCTGGTGAATGGCCAAGCCCTGAAAAGATACTTTGCTTGATTTTGATTCTTGTATATTATGTAAATATTTCTTTTTGTTTTTGCCTTTGTTTTCGTTTTGATTTTGATTTGATTAATCAGTTTGGTGTGTTTTTGTGTGTTTTGAAACATATTCATGCTTATGCACTGATCCATTCAGACAAAGAATATAAGAAAATATCTTTGCTGAAATAAAATTCTGAAAAGTTGTACGAACATCAGTGATATATGTTTCTGAAAATGATTTTGGAAAATGTTGTTTGAAAGAAGTTTACTAATTTCAATCTCTGAGTGAAGTTTGTCATGATCATCTTTTTCTTTTTACGCTGTCCCTTTTTCGTAAAGGAATGACTCAAAAGGATGTCTCCCTGTCGTAGTAAGTTGTTTTAGAAGTAAAACATTTCTGGAGCCGAATAAAGGATAGTGTTAAAAAATTCTGATGAGGTCTGAAAAATATGAGAAAATATCAAGACTTTTTAGCGTCACCCCGCTCAGCTATTTATAAAAGAAAAACAAAATAAAAATGAAAATAAGAGATGTGGGAAGTGTTTGTAAACCCACCGGGATGCTGAACAGGTCCGTTGGCAGTGGGTAAATGCAAGCATGGCGCCAAGACAACTTCGTCGGGGTACTGAATAGGCCTGCTGGCAGCGAAGCAATGTCGGGTAAATGAAAATATGAAAAAAATACGAAACCTCTCTTTAAAAGTCCTTTATTCTAATCTAGAACTTCTTGACAGGATAAAGACGTCTGAGTGGGTTAAATGGAAACCCTGTCGAGGCTATGGATGCCTGATGGCAGCAGTGTCCATGCCAACAGTATTGAAGATTTTATCATAAAAATCATGACTTACTAATCTTTAAGACTGTTATTGGTTTGCATCTTTTAAAACATAGCTGGAAAAGATGGTAAATGTTGATGTTGGTACGATTTTATGGTTGTTGTTTCAAGTTGAAATTTTTCTTTGCTGTCCTGATCGTAATTCATTTCTTTTACAGAGATAACTGCTTCACCCAGTGTGTCGCCATTGTTGGCAGCCAATAATAATTTTTTTAATTTCCCTAAAAAAAGCTGCCTACACCTAATTGTCTTCAAAATTGACAAGTCATCATCGCATTTTACAACTAGATGTTGATTTCATTTCTTGCGACAATTACAATTTGATTTCGTTTCAGTTTTAACAACTGAAATTGTGAAAACTCCTCCATTGTTGTCTGGACTGTCGTAGTCTTTTATTGATTTTCTGAGAGACACTTTACCATTGATTTTTTGTATGACTACGAATGACTTTCAAATTATATCCATTCACTTTGATTGTGCAACTTGATTTCTTTGGTAAAGTATTGAAAATGTTAAGTTATGAGTTATTATTGATTTCATAAGGGTCATGGTTGATTTTATATTTGATACGATTCTTATTGTTTTGAGCTCTTAACTTATCGATTTCATAAGGTCATTGGTTGCAATGTTTTTACACTTTGATTATGCAAAAAATGCATTGGTCATATATCAATTTGGTTGCATATTGGAGTGGCAATGTTCTACACTTGTCGCGTTGGTAAAACCTTTGGATGTCATGTTGGATCGAACTATACACTTGGCGCATGAATTTAACATATGGTATTTGTTCTATGTTTGATCGATGGCATGTTGATGTGGTTGTACACCGATTTGGGTTGGCCGATTAATGTGTTGATTGCTGATGGGAAAAGCACTGTACCCAGCCATTAATGCACTGCATGGCAGTGGTAATCCCACCACCTTTGCATGCATTACATTCATTCACTCCCCTTTGAACGCCTGCAGCTGTTAAACCCTATCATTTTTACTCCTGCGTGTTGTGTGGTTTAATCCAAACCCTATCATGAATAGAAGCCATGGATCCTGTCGTAAGAGCTGAGCCCAACGGGTGTCAAGCGTTGCTTATGTTTGATGGTGCTTATAGCGGCCTGGAAAAGTTTGGGTGTCTCCTGTTTATAAAGAAGTTCAATGGTTACAATCCTATCGTGGCTCGGCAATTTGCATTATGATTCGATGGCTATCGAGCCAAAATTGGAGATGTTCAACTTGAAATCACTGAACGGTTTCTCAGCTCGGCAACCAGCCTGCCTGTTACGGGAGAGAAGTGGTCCAAAAGTTGCAAGGTAGATGATGTCCCATGGACATTGTTATTCCGGTCTCGAACGGTGAACTCCTGCGACAAAGGCTTGCCTGCAAAAATGTTGAAACCATGCTGGTATGATCTCCTAATGATAATCAAGCAATTCATTACTTGTGAGGGAAGGTACGTGTTCATTTTCTTGTTTCACCTTCGTCTATTGATGGTTTTTATGGGTTTTGAACTTAGTATGCCCCACTACTTGCATAGAAGTTTGTTCAAGATGGATAAAAGGTACAAGCGTATCCAAGATGACACCAACCTCTTCCATTTGGGGTTGATTAAAATGATAATGGTTTACGAGTTAGGGTTACGTCGTGATTGTTGGGATTATTTCCTCAGTCGTAATGGCTTCGAAGAATCAAACCCTCCACAGGTTGATAAACCTATGATAGCCGAAACCCAGCCTATTCCCCCTGTGCCTTATAGCGTTTTTCTACCTAAACCTCTACCCGACCCACCTACAAATTTGCCTATGGCTGTGACTAAACAGGTTGAAATTAATAAGCCCGCAACCAAAAAGCTTAAAGCTAAAGCTGGTGTTAATTCTAAAGGCAAGAAAAATGCTAGGTTAATATCTCGCATGGCGAGAAATAAGCCTAAATCCCCTGCCAAATCAGAACCTATCGTGGTCAGCGAAGACTCTAATTCAGAAATTGAACATTTTCTCGCCGATGAGTATCCTTACTCGGAAGGCGTGTGTGACAAACATACTCATGACTTTGTCAAGAATTTTCCAACCCGTTTGCGAAATGATCCTAATTTTCCTAGTATTAAAATACCTCGAGGAGCCCTCGGTGAATCATCGAAACCCTCGACTGCTCAACCTGTTGTTCCACCTTGCGATTAGTGTGGATTATGGTTGGAGAGGTACTACTTGGATGTGCCTATGTTGCAATATAGAATCCATGATTTGGAAAACCAAGTGGCAAAGCTCACTGGTCATAATGCGAAGGTGTAACCCTCTGACAAGAAGCAATGACCAACTGGTTCAATTCTATTCAAGAATGTCGAGTCAACCACGACAATCGTCAATTCCAAATTGGCATAGCCTCAACAATCTTACTGGTATGATTTCACTCATTTATGTGGCATGATCATAAACTCTGTATACATTGTTGACCTGCTCTGTCATGCATTTGTTGTATATAATTTTTGATTATTAATTTTTTGATTGGTTTTGATTAGATCATGATTTGATTTGAATACTCTGTTATTAAGGATTGTTGATATATTTTCTATTTTTGGAATACAAACAATATCTCTGTTTGATTTGGTTATATCCTGTGCGATATGATAGGCAATTTGGTTAGTTGTTCTGATTGTATATTCTATGTTAATACCAATTCATTTATCATTTGTTACATAATCAAATTTCGAATGGATGTGAATAGTGGCTGTTACGATTTGAACTGCATTCGATGGTAACAAATATATTGTTTGATTGTGATTTGAGGAATGAAATTGATCGTATCCAGTCTTACGATTTGTGTCTATAATTAAATTCAGTCATATCCTTTTCAGTTATATGCCCGGTTTGTATTATGGATTCTGTTGACTCTGTCAAGACCCTGTCTGTTGACTGTGTGGTGATCAAACATGGAAATCGTTGAGTCGATATTTATGGAGTATGATTTCATTCGATTACAATTGAAGCAATTTACATATTGTGCTTTTAACTGAATGATATCGATCTGTTGTTATGATTATAACTAGTCAATAACAGTTACGACCATTATTGGATTCTACGTATTTTCTATATTGGCAATTGATTAAATGATATGAATCCTATACAAATAAATTATGATTGTCTCGTATCTTATACAGTTTGATTCGCCATTGATTGCATTTATGAAACAGTCATGTTAAGATTTGATCCGATTTTATGTCAATTTGAAAACAGAGCATTCTTACCCTGTCCCGATTGCATTCTTTTCGATTTGGTTTAATTTAAAGGATAATTTTAATTGAATCATTAGTAATTCGTTTTGGATTTGATTTTATTTGATTATACCTAGTCCTGTTTGCTATTTTTGACTAGCTACAGAATCAAGTGATTCTGTAGCTAAGTCTGTAGAGTCATTTTTTTTATTGTTTTCTTAATAAAATATCCTTCTAATCTGATCTCTGTGTTCTATTGCAGGCAAATTCGAATTGGCAATAGATATCATGAGCAGTTAGGGGATTATCTACAGATTTTACTTGCATTTTATTTCCTTAGTTTAGGTGATTGTGGGATATCTCCCAGGATATGTAAACTTATTTGATATTATCCACAAGGATGTTTTACCTTGTGAGAAACCTATATAAACTTATRATTTTTGTAATAATCATCATCCTCAGTTGTGGGAGAACAA
Source organism: Picea glauca (assembly GCA_000966675.3). Taxonomy (NCBI): domain Eukaryota; kingdom Viridiplantae; phylum Streptophyta; class Pinopsida; order Pinales; family Pinaceae; genus Picea; species Picea glauca. Next base: position 159,207 of record JZKD02S0153562.1, on the reverse strand, counting down.
GGATATAGAATTCTGATACAGACTGGAGCAGAATTGATGTTTTGTTATAGCTTTTGCTTTTCAATATATCAACATCGTGTTTCAAGTTTTGTATATCAATTTGTTTATGGTTTATGACTACTTTGCTATCTAAATCAAATTCAAATGATATAATTCTATTACTGTTATCTATATCTTGTTTCTTCCAAATAGATAAAAGACATAACAATTATTAGTTCATTTTGTGAATGATAGCTTTGTCTTTTTCATAAATCGAATTGTTATATATAAGTTTTTTGCATAATAGGTTTCCATTATTGCAGAGATTTATCATTAGAAGATTGTTATGATTTTATTTTATTTCTTGTTTGTCCTGTAACATACTTCAAGATGCAGCACAATTGATCGTTTACGAAAAGCTTAAGGACTAAACGGTGTGAATGTCTTCCTCCAACCATCTTAAGAAGCAATCATACACAGGGTAGACTTGGAGCGTTTCCAGGTCAATTAGTAATTGGTTTACAATTTTTATTAAGTAGTTTAATATAGATAGAAGTTTAGTTAGATTTATATTAGATCGTTTAATTTCAATAATTTTTGTTTCTTTTTCATAAAATATAAAAAAATCAAAAGAGATCCTTGGTTGTCTAAGGGCAGAGAATATACATGAGTTTTGCAGGTTTTAATCAAATCTGTAGGATGTCTATAGTGTACATTTGTGAATAAGAAATATTGTAGCTGATAATTAGATAGTTGATTTGAGTTATTAGAAGAGTAATTTGTAGTTTGTAGATAGAATAGTTAGAATAGTTTATATTTAGTATATTAGTTCCTTTTCTTCATTTTATTAGTTTCTAGTTTCCGTTATTTTAGCTAGTTAGTTTAGTTTGTTTCATTAGTTGTATTTAATTTAGTTTCTTTTTGTTTGTTTCAGATAGTTTGATTTGTTTATTAGTTTAGTTAGATTACTTAGATCAGATCAATTCTCTCTATGGTTTTCATAGAAGACCTTAGAGCAGCTAATGAAGCCGTTAAACCCGTCAGGGTGGCTCATTCCAAACGACTTGGGTTATTTAGACAACCCCGGACCAGTTCCACTCTTCCAGTTGATGGACAGTCAATTTTGCCTGTCAACAATCAGTTAGTATTTTAACAGTTCCATCAAACATCTTAATTTGAATGCTACCAATTCCCACAACTTTACATGATTGTTACAAGGGAAAAAACTCTCTATGGCCAAGGGTAAACCACAATAGACAGGAATGACTGTAGAAATCAACTCAATTCCAACATGTGCTATATAGATTAATGTGCAATATGAGGAAGAAGCCTACCTCGATCCAATCGTTTGATGTCGTTCCATTATTGAGCACTTTGACCTAAAGCTTTACACTAGAAAGAAGTTCTCAACAAAACAACGACACAAGTATATAATGACAGTATATAAAATGAGTTAGCACATCAAATAGAACAATCCATTAATAAACATTACAAACATGCCCATGGATAATAATCATATATTTGCAAGATATCGATAGGATGAGAAAGGAGTATTTCTATTAATAATTGATCAACAAAAGTATCAACATTATAGACTTCCATGTCATCACGGTTCAGAACCAAGAAACCAAGTTCCTTCCAACTGGGTCTCCACCACTTCAATCCTCCACCAAAGGCAAGCTCCTAGCAAAGAGATAATGAGGTCTTATTGACAATAAGGGAAGAGCTTGGGGGTTGAACACTGTGTTCAGACTTGAATGACAAAGGGATGCAGACTCAATATGAAGTAATTTCTCCAGAGTAACTTTTCTCTCAAAGTTGAATGCTTTCTCTCTCTCTTTCCATAGCTCGAAATTGTGCTCTTATAGCCTCTAGAATGCAACTAAAGGGCCGATTCAGAATGCTTCTAGTATATGGAAGGCCAAAGATCAGAGATCATTTGTCGTGACATGGAAACCCGACCTCATTTTGTATTTTCTAGCACAAATACCGATACACAAGAGCTGTAGTGGAGAAGCAAGCGTATATGCACCTTGCAAAGCAGTCAAGAAGCGTATATGTGGAAAAATATATAATTTTGGCTCTGGATTTATCAAAAAAGGGGTTGATAAGTCTGGATAGGGAAATGGAAAAAGGCCCTCTGTGCAAGATAGAAATCGTGAGGCAAAGATTTCTATAACAGATGCCCCCTAATTTGTGAGATCAGAGGAGTATCTGTGATGGCAGAAATACATTATAAATAACCCAGAAGTGGAGCGGTAGGGAACTAACTGGACAAACTCAACTTTTCATTAAATTATGTACTGACTTTGCATACATGGATGCGAAAAGTACAATGCAGATCCATGTGAAAAATATACCAACAAGTGTTCATGGCCATGAGTAGGCAAATATAAATGTGATTACATGCCAATAGTTGTCATAGTGACAAACAAGGCCTAGTGAAACCAGTCTCAAAATCAATCTGAAGATATCTGTATACCATGGAGTAAAATCTAATCTCCCATGATCACTGAAGTCAAAGAGGTACTGGTCCGATGAAAGGAAAGCAATATCTCAGGAAAGCTATGTCTACAAAGTGATGAATTCAAGTCTTCAATGCAATCCACCAATGGTGCAAGTCTACATCATGTGAATAAATGAGTTGAGGTCGAACATGATGATACATCGTTTGATTACCGATCATTAAGGTATATCGTTAACAAACACGATACAACCTACCAATGATAAAAGTAGGTATCAAGGCACTGAGTACATCTCTACAAATGTGAATAAAGGAGCTGGTGTCGAACATTTGAGAGATCCATTCATCAGGAGACATTGATGTATTCCCATTTGTCAATGGCGAGAGAGCCTGCCACTAATGACTGCAAACCTCAAGGTACTCATAAAACTCTAAGTCTCGTATCCAGAATACATGAGATCAATTCGATGGAAAGAGACCCGCTGAAAGGAGAGCATTAAGGAATATCTCATCAGTCAGCATGAGGAACAAAGCAGGAGCGTCATGATTTGGTGGAGATCGGACGAAGAACATATTCACGAACCAATGACCCTGTGCATCTTTAACATGTGCCAAATGCAAGTTGTACACGAAAAAGACCCTCTGAATAGCAGCTAGTGATGAAAACTTATGACAAAGGAGAGGAAACCATCAATAAGGATAATGGCATCCAATACACTGCACAAATCCCAACGTGTGAATAGATGTCTTGCCGTCGAACACAAGGGAAACCACCCAGTCAACAACCTGTGATGAAATGACAATTTTTGGGTTCAAGGTGACCTACCAATGATGAAAGTAGGGCCTGTTATCTCCTAAAGTTACACTACTAAGTTTTCAAATTTTAGGTGATAGGAATGAGTCAAAACATTTTGTTCCTAAATTTTTTAGAGTACCTTAGGAGGTATATTTTTGAAGTGTACAGCTGAAAGAACCATCACTTTGGATGTTGGCTTGTTATCTTTTGAATTACAGGTTTCAGTGGTTTAAGGGGTTTAACAAAAGACCATTTAACCACATAAAGTGGACCTTTTTGGTGGATAAGAGATGCATGTTAGAGTGCCCTTAACCACCGAAAGACTTTCAGGAGAAAATTTAAAAAAAAAAATCCTCGCATGCGCCAAATGTTCATTCAAAGGGCGGAGTTGTAATTTTTATTTAAAGGCTATTCACTTGATTTCTACATGGAAAGGATGCAAGGAGAGTTTTGTTTATCCAGCGCAACATCATAAGGTGTCAAGACCAATGTCCAAGCATTTTATGCGGAGGACGTGAAAAATGATTGGGGCAGAACCATATTACCAGTTACATTTTATCAAATTCCCTTTTGAAGTTCGTTAATATTCCACCGATTCGGCAGGGCTTTGACTGTGCATTGCATCTGCAGTGAAGACAGAGTATCAACAACTCATTGTGGATGCAGGTGATCTCTCCTGTCTGGTTTCTTTATTAAAGAGACATGCAAATGGATCTAATAAACATGCAGTTAAGGAAGGAGCTGGACCTGTTTGCGTCTTTCATTCATTGCTTTAATTTTCCCGGCCTTCCCACACGCCATGACAATGCCGATGTTGTCATCATCAGGGAGAATACAGAAGGGGAATATGCCGGTCTCGAGCATGAGGTCGTCCCTAGTGTGGTCGAAAGCCTCAAGGTGATAACAAAGTTTTGTTCAGAGCAAATTGCAAAGTATGATTTTGAGTATGCATATCTCAACAATCAAAGGACGGTGAAAACGGTGCGTATTGGTTTGAAAAGGAGTTGCAATATTGATTTATAAATTGAAGATACGGATGTTGATCAGGCCGTGGAGCTTGCACACTTTGCATTATTTTTCAATTAGGGTCAATGTTGTTGTGCTAGGTTGTGAACCTTAATACATGAGAGTATCCATTGGCCATGTATAAGATGAGGTTCATAATTTTTGGGGCGACGTTCATGCTAAGCTTATCGTGGTGGATTGTCGTCATTTCCCAGTTAATATATATCATTAAGTTCCCAAGATCGGCCAGTGTTAGAGTAAGCAATGAGCTTGGTGCTGGGAACCCTAGAGCAGCATCTTTTTCAGTGAAAATTATGACTCTGATGTCCTTCCTAATTTCAATGATATTTGGCATTGCTGTTATTTTGCTACGAAACGTCATGAGTTATGCATCCACAGAAGGGACAGAAGTAGCAGATGCAGTGGCAAAACTTTCTCCTTTCTTAGCTTTCTCTATTATTCCAAAATCTTCTCACCGTTTATCTAAATGGGATAATAAAGCTCCTCCAAATTTGGATGGCAATCCATATGGGACACCAAAAAATGGGGTGATTAACTGATCTGCTACACTTTTTTATCTTCTATTCATCCAATGATAAAGATATTGGACTCCAAGCTCCAGCGCATTTTGAAATATCATGTAGTCAAAATACTAGATTTGAAGCCAAAGAAAATACCCTTAGCATTGTGTTCGTGGATGAAATTGATGCAGTTAGTAGGCAAACAAGATTATTGCTAGAAAGGAGGGATTCATATCTACAGGAGGCAGAGTACCTGGTAACTACTAAATCTTAAAAAGATCAAGCACATCCCAGATTTTTAAGCAACATTATTTTTTCCATTTGAGAACATTGTTGATATTATTCCCTGGCAGTTACAGGTTTTGAAGGTGATTGAGGATGAGATGGAAATCAAATCTTATAGGTGGCAGAGCAATTGGCTCATTAGTCAATCAAATCTAGTTTTAGAGGAATCCTGAAGACAATAACTGTAAAGTATCTATAAGTTATATCTCTGGTGAAGATACATTGAATTGATGTTGGAGTAGAATCAACAAACAAAGATAATCGCAGTATTTTTCAACTTGAGGGGTGAAGCTTAAACATTTGGCAGAATAATTATCAGTCAAAGATCCATCCAAATTCCAGATCCTGATTCTTAATAGCTAATGATAAATGTTCAAGCTGAAGTTTCAGTTGTTTAGGCGAACAGGACGAATGTTCATTAACCACTGAAAGCAGAGCTTTCGGTAGTTAAATCACCCAGAAGTCTTCCATGTTAACCACCGAAAGCCTGTCAATGACAGAGAAAGCTAAATTTTGCACAGATCGGGGTTTTTCTGATCCAAATCATTTGAAAACACTCATGATGGATAGATGATGAATTATGTATTTAGTTTCAAGATTCATTTTTGGTATATAAGGATTAGAAGAGGTGGCCAAGTTGGTTTTGGCACCTATTTTGGTGGAAACTAGTTGGATTTTTTGCTCATCTCAGCCAATTCGAATTTTCTCTCTTGGAGAGTTAGCATCCAGCCTTGGGAGGCTATCCAGCACTACATCAGCACTATTTTGGTGGAAACTAGTTGGATTTTTTTCTCATCTCAGCCAATTCGAATTTTCTCTCTTGGAGAGTGAGCATCTAGCCTTGGGAGGCTATCCAACACTACATCAGCACTCAACAAGAGAGAAGGACCAGAAAATCTGGGATTGACCTCATTTTTGGGAATCATCCCTCATATTTTGCAATCAGATTTCGACTTACTATTTTTAGCTGATTTGATCCATGTTTTCAAGATCTTAGAGCTACTTTGTAAAGCTATAAATATTAGGATAGAATATGAACAAAGGGTTCGATTTTGAGTTTTAGATGCTACTCTTTTGTAACAAGACACTTTCTTTAATATAGCAGCCAGCAAGATTCTTTCTTTGTTACTGTCAGACCTTCTTTTATCTATCTCTATTCTTATGAGTGGAATTAATTCTTTTGTCTCTATTTAATGACCCTGGTAACTGTCATCTTACTTTTGGTTATTAAGCAAGAATCACAAGCATCCTTGGCTAGTTTATTGACCCATCATATATATACGATTTTATATATGTTTTGGTTGATTGATTAGTTTTCTCATCCACCTTTTATTCAAACCTATCTGACAATAGCTCTTGAAGGCCTTGTGTAGCATGATTATATTTAAGACTGTCTTGAGAATATAACTCAGATTTTTAGATATTCATCTTGATCCAAAACCCCCAACACATTATTGAGAAAATAGTTCCTAAAAAAATTGAGTTACCAGGCATCTTTGACTTACAACCTAGGAGAGTTTCCTGGAGTGATAACAAATTGGCGCCATTGCCGGGGAATGGAGGATGAAGCAAGCTTCCCTGGGAGACGACACAGTTTCAGCTTTTGATGATAGACAAAGGCTGAGCATTATATTGGTTGTAAACATCTATCTGGCGACTCCACGTTCAAAGACTCCACTGGGGAGGATCTTGTTGATAAATGATGAAGAGGCTTAGATCAAAATCCAGGTATCAGTTCATTGGTTTTCTTCATGAACTATTGTTGTTATTCATTACCTCTTTCATTATTTTCCCTTCGCGTGTAAAGAGAATTATTTTCTGTTTTGTATATTCAGAAAATCATCATCCTTCTTGTACATATTCGTCTTTAGAAGAGGAAATCCTCCAGCCATGCATTGTAGATGTAGATTCAATGGCTTTACCTCAGCTCATTCACAAAGAGGACCGCTGTATCTCTTTTTCTTTAGAATCTGATCAGCCATGTGACCTTGAAAAGATAGAAATTGTTTCAGATCCTATCCAGATCTCAGCCCCTCTTGTCATAATTTCTGAACCTTGTCATGAACTCGTTAACTCTCATGATCATCCCACAACTTTTCAAGTTAAGATATGGATGAAGATGTTCAAACCTTTAAAGCTGCCCCTTCTTCTTCATCCTTATCCTAATGACTGTTATGAATATCTCCCTTTGTTTTTCGGAGAGAATCAAACTTCAGCTGAGGGACACGCAGAATCCTTTTTGGATTTTGTTGATCGTTTTTCAATTACGCACGAAGATGTGATCATGAGAATGTTTTCAAAATCTTTGATCAAAGATGTTTCTACATGGTTTAAAAGTCTGAGAACTAATTCAATTGGCTCTTGGACCGAGTTCTCTAATGCTTTCCTGAAATATTGGGGCAATTACAAATATTTAGAGTCATACCTTGCTGATTTCTACGCTTTGAAATGAGAGCAGGATGAAGCCTTGCCTGTTTTCAATAGAAGGTTTTACCATGTTTATTATGACATCCCATTGGAGATTCGGCCTACTGAGATTGCTTCCATGGTATACTATCTTATGGCTCAGCATAATGAACTTGTCCTTCTCTTGCTATAAAGGAAGCCTTCATCATTAGGGAATTTTTTTGAAGACGCTCAAGAGGTGGAGGATAATATCTGTGCTTCCAGGAGGATCCGACAGCGGGTTGACTTTGACAATCTTCTTGTACATGAGAAAAAAAAATGTCAGTATGGTTCAGATTTTGAGCAGGGAGGTAATGAGTGTGAAGCAGATTTAGAACAACAGAAAGCATACGAGCTTATTTCAGATTTAGATCTGAATTCGTCAACATTGGTAGAATGTTTTAGAGACAGGGAACAAGAAGGTGATCAATTTTCTAGCAAAGGAACAACCATGGTTGAGCAGGAGAGAAATGAGGTTGGAGCAGATTTGGGAGAATAGCCAACATGTAAGTTCAATTCAGTTTCAGGGTCAGATTTTTCAGTGTTCGCTGAGTATTCCAGAGATAGGTATGCATGTGAAGCTTATGATCAGTTTGTAAATCAAGAAGAGCCTATGATGACTGATGATTGCATAATAAATTATATGTTCTCAACTGAGCCTAATCCATGTGATGGAAATCCTATTTTGTTATCCTCTTGTCAGCATTATTCTGATAATGAAATTGTAGTTCTCGATGATCATGAGTTGATCTCAAAAGGAAAAGAAGATGATCATTATTCTTGTAGAGGAATAGTCATGGCTGAGCAAGAGGTTACCATGGACATGCAACTTTTTCCCGAGAAGCAACATGTTTCTTATTTTCTTTTCAAGGATCTAGTAGCAATTTTTATGGATCTATATTTTTCAGAAAACCTGAAGAGTTCATATTTCCTTAGTTTGCAAATGTTCATGGGCAACAGTTTTGGATCTGTGACAAATGCTAAGGGAAGCCATCAAATTTCATATTTTCAGACACAGGGGAATTGCAACAAATATGGAGAAGAAGGTGAGGAGCTGAAAAGTCCAGATCAATAGTCCATCCTACTTTTTTCTCTGGCAAGGGTTGAGCAGCCTACTTTCAACAATGAGATCAGTAAAGGCAGCTTTCAACATCATTTCAATTTATAGTTAGATCAGCAGCTCAAAGAGGTATTGTATTATGATTTTGAAGACCCTATTGCTGACTTTTTGGATTCTATCAGCAGCTTATATGTTAAGATATTTCTTTCAGAAGGCGATTTTCTTAATCATTTGCTCAAACCTCTTTTCTGTATGATATGGACTTCATTACTTTTCAGCTCAAGATCTATCATGGTGACTATAAATTAATTTCTGACATGGCTTCATTGGAAGAATGATTTCACTTGATAAGAGGCAGTAGAGTTGGTTAGTGTAGGAGTAGGTTGAAGAATAATCTCTTCATACGAACACGTAGATTTTTTTCAGTTTTCTTAAATAAACATATAGATTACAGGTAGGCTACAAGTTTTCAGGCTACAGGTTTGTTGAAGAAAAGTTGCACAGGTTAAATGACTCCATGCCAAAGGCATCCATATGACTCCATGCCCAATGGAACTACAATTTCAAAGCTATACAAATATTTTTTTTCAGATTTTGGTTGAATAAGCAGCGCAGGCTACCGATCGCACAGGCCACATGACTCCATAGCCCAACACATAAGGTGACTGGAACTACTTGTTCTTGGAACCTCACTGGGAGGATTCCATCCCCGAGTAGGAGCCAGATGTTAAATCCTAAAGTTACACTGCTAAGTTTTCAAATTTTAGGTGATAGGAATGAGTCAAAACAATTTGTTCCCAAATTTTTTAGAGTACCTTAGGAGGTCTATTTTTGAAGTGCACAACTAAAAGAACCATCACTTTGGATGTTGTCTTGTTATCTTTTGAATTACAGGTTTCGGTGGTTTAAGGGGTTTAACAAAAGACCATTTAACCACCTAAAGTGGACCTTTTCGGTGGATAAGAGATGCATGTTAGAGTGCCCTTAACCACCGAAAGACTTTCGGGAGAAAATTAAAAAAAATAAAAGAAAATCCTCGCATGCGCCAAATGTTCATTCAAAGGGAGGAGTTGTAATTTTTATTTAAATTCTATTCGCCTGATTTCCGGATGGAAAGGACACGTGGAGGGTTTTGTTTATTCAGCACAACATCATAAGGTCTCAAGACCAATGTCTAAGCATTTGATGCGGAGGACGTGGAAAATGATTGGGGAAGAACCATATTACTAGTTACATTTTATCAAATTCCCTTCTGAAGTTCGTTAATATTCCACCGATTCGGCAGGGCTTTGACTATGCATTGCATCTGCAGTGAAGCCAGAGTATCAACGACTCATTGTGGATGCAGGTGATCTCTCTTGTCTGGTTTCTTTGTTAAAAAGACGTGCAAATGGATCTAATAAACATGCAGTTAAGGAAGGAGTTGGACCTGTTTGCGTCTTTCTTTCATTGCTTTAATTTGCCCGGCCTTCCCACGTGCCACAACAATGTCGATATTTTTGTCATCAGGGAGAATACAGAAGGGGGAATACGCCGGTCTCGAGCATGAGGTCGTCCCTGGTGTGGCCGAAAGCCTCAAGGTGATAAGAAAGTTTTGTTTAGAGAGAATTTCAAAGTATGCTTTTGAGTATGCGTATCTCAACAATCGGAGGACGGTGACAACGGTGCGTATTGGTTTGAAAATGCACTGCAATATTGATTTATACATTGAAGATACAGATGTTGATCAAGCCGTGGATCTTGCACACTTTGCATTATTTTTCAATTAGGGTCAATGCTGTTGTGCTGGGTCGTGAACCTTAATACATGGGAGTATCCATTGGCCATGTACAAGCTAAGGTTTAGAATTTTCAGGTCAATGTTCGTGTTGAGCTTGTCATGGTGGATTGTCATCATTGCCCAGTTCATATATATCATTAAGTTCCCAATATTGACCAGTGTTAGAGTAAGCAATGAGCTTGGTGCTGGGAACCCTAGAGCAACATCTTTTTCAGTGAAAATTATGACTTTGATGTCCTTCCTAATTTCAGTGATATTTGGCATTGTTGTTATTTTGCTACAAAATGTCATGAGTTATGCATCCACAGAAGGAACAAAAGTAGCAGATGCAGTGGCAAAACTTTCTCCTTTCTTAGCTTTCTTTATTATTCCAAAATCTTCTCGCCGTTTATCTAAATGGGATAATAAAACTCCTCCAAATTTGGATGGCAATCCTGATGGGACACCAAAAAATGGGGTGATTAACAGATCTGCTACACTTTTTTATCTTCTATTCATCCAATGATAAAGATATTGGACTCCAAGCTCCAACGCATTTTGAAATTCTGTAACAGGATTAGCTTCCCAAGGCCATGCTAAGCCCAAAATTATGATGACACAAGGACTCAATAACTTTGTGCTCTGTTCAAAGGTGACACGACTGCTTCCAATTAAAATATAGTAGTCCTTTCATGCCCGTATTTGTTTTTCTCATAACAAGTGAATGCTATGATACATAGGAGGGAACGCGTGTCGAAAGTAAGAAAAACTAGTTCCAGCAGTGGAACATACGTATGCTCAATGCAAGGAAATGCATACAAGAGACGAACACTTGGGGTGATGTTCCCTCTAGGGTGGAGGGTGTCAAATTGAGAGGGATATAAACAAGGCTCTGCTTGGTTGAGGATGCAAACTGCTTCGGCCATGGTTTATAACGCAAAGCAAGAACCGGCTAAAGGCTCAATACTACAAGCAAGGGCATGAGATGCAATCCCAATTTAACGCCAAAAAATGTCCCTTTTTATATATTTTAGTCTACTTGGTGTGAAAAAGAGGTAAACTTGTGCCAAATAGATGTCTTTTCAAATCCAATTTTGATGCAGGAGCATCCACACGTCATCAAGCGAGCCAGCGCGCACGGAGAAAGAACCTACAGCTGGACAGCGCCAGCATGCACATTTTGAAATGCTTTGGAGATTGTTGCGCCGTCGTTTGGATGGGCATTCAAAGCCGAGCGCAGTTGTATCGTATTAGTAGATATGAAATCATTTATTAGAATTAATGTTGTTAGATAGGAATTAACTATAGATTAGACAGTTTTAGCTTCAGAGAGGGAAAACGGAGTATAGACACCCTCCTTTGTACATTAGGGAGGAATTCTCATTCATTCATACATGAGCAAGCAGAAGGAAAGAGCAAGAGAGAACAGAGCCGAGAGAGAGAGCCTGTGAAGAACCTCCATGTACAGTTATTGAATTAATAGGAGAGCCTGATTCAATTACCATGGATGT
>JZKD02S0153562.1:102356-129010 GCA_000966675.3 Picea glauca | reverse complement strand
ACGTAAAACACTGGTGTATTGTGCATGTGTGTGATTGTTTATTTATTACTGCTCATTATTGGATAATAATTCTACATTGATATAACATTTGAAGAAAAAGGATTATAATTACGTTCTTACTGATTCACCCCCCCCTCTTAGTAATTCAACAGTTCCACCATTGGGCACTTTGACCCAAAGATTTATACCTGCAAGAAGTTCTCAAAAAACAAGCGATGCAAGTATATAGTGAAAATATATAAAGTGAGTTAGCACATCAGATAACACAATCCATTAATAAACATTACAAACATGCCCATGGATAATAATCATATATTTGCAAGATATCGATAGGATGGGAAATGAGTATTTCTATTAATAATTGATCAACAAAAGTATCAACGTTACAGACTTCCATGTCGGCACGGTTCAGAACCAAGAAACCAAGTTTCTTCCAACTGGGTGTCCACCACTTCAATCCTCCACCAAAGGCAAGCTCATAGAAAATAGATAATGAGGTCCTCTTGACAATAAGGGAAGCACTTGGGGGATGAACACTGTGTTCAAACTTGAGGGACAAAGGGATGCATACTCAATATGAAGTAATTTCTCTAGACTAACTTTTCTCTCAAAGTTGAATGCTTTCTCTCTCTCTTTCCATAGCTCGAAATTGTGCTCTTATAGCCACCAGAATGCAACTGAAGGGCCAAGTTAGAATGTTTCCATTATATGGAAGGCCAAAGATCAGAGATAATTTGTCATGACATGGAAACCCGACCTCATTTTGTATTTTCTGGCACAAATCCTGATATACATGAGCTGTAGTGGAGCAACAAGCGTATACCCACCTTGCAAAGTAGTTAGGAAGCATATATGTGGAAAAATATATAATTTTGGCTCTGGATTTATCGAAAAGGGGTTGATAAGTATTCATATGGAAATGGAAAAAGGCCCTCTGTGAAAGATATCAATGGTGAGGCAAATATTCCTATAACAATGATATATCATTTCCCATGTAAACTATTCCATCATCTATAGACTGGTAAGTAATAAACCAATGTCTATGATGACACATGTGATTTGAAGAACCAGAATCAAATAACCATTGTTGATCATGACGTGAAACAATACTAATTGATAAAACTTGATCACTCATACTTGAACCTATTGCTGAACCTGGTTCGGTTGCGTTCGCTTCCTTCGTTTCTTTTGGAGGGTCTTATTTGGAGGCTTGTTGTCGCTTCCATCAATCCTTCTTCAGGTGTCTCGATTTTCCACAAAACCAACACTTAATCTTGCTCTTCTTTCCCTTCAATTTTGACCGAGATAAATCCCTCTTAACATGTCCTCTTTCTTTAGGTCTTCCTCTAACCATCATCGCCTCAGATGTCGAGGTTTCTGAACTGGTTTTCTTCCTTGTTTCCTCAGACAAAATTTTTCTAACAATAACATCAAACTCAATACTTTCTAATGTGATGAAACTGATAGAGGTAACAAAGTGATCCCATGACATAGGAAAATAACACAATAATGTAATCGCCTTATCTTCAGATTCAAATTTTACTCCCATGCTAATCAACTAGACTGAAAGAGTATTAAATGATCATCTATTTTCGTACCTTCTTTCATGCACAGATTGTACAATTGTCTTTTCAGGAAGATCTTGTTCGTCAAGGATTTCGTCATATACACGATTTCCAACTTCATCCACAAACCGACTGTTGTCTTCTCCGATACAATGTTGAACAAAACATCATCAGCCAAACATGGACATATGGAACTCAGTTTTGTCGCATCGATCTCATCCCATTCTTCATCTGTTATGGTTGCGGGTTTCTTTTCTTTTCCCAAAATCACTTTCACCATGCATTGTTGCATAAGCAGATCATGCATCTTAACCTTCCATATCTCGAAATATTTCTTGCCATTGAACTTCTCGACTTCAAATTTAGCACTCTAATTTTTCACCATTAATAGAAGAAAAAATTCCAAAAAAATTCCAAAACCACTACTTATAATAACCAATCCCTTTATAAATATTTGAAGGAATAATGGTATAACCTCCAAAAAATTTAATAAAATGTTTGATAAAAAATCCTTTTTACTAAGCTCACCTCTTAAAAATAAAAAATAAAATTCACTTTTACTTTTTACTTAATATCTTTAATCCATTAAAAAACCTTTTAAAACATCCTCCACCCTTTTGTTTTATACAAACAATATTTTAATTCCTTCATACCTTTCCATTTTCAAAAAAGAACCATACCTCTAAATTTTTCAAAAAGAAAAGCATGTGAATTTTTTTTTAAGGGACTTTTTACTTAATACCTTTATTCCATTAAAAAACCTTTTAAAACATCCTCCACCCTTTTTTTTTTATACAAACATTATTTTAATTCCTTCATACCTTTCCATTTTCAAAAAAAACCATACCTCTAAATTTTTCAAAAAGAAAAGCATGTGAATTTTTTTTTAAGGGAGATCGACGCTCCTTCACTATGGATGGGGAGTGTTAGTGTTGGATCAACGCACTTTCACTATGGTTTTGGGAGCACCAACGTTCTGTGATGCATTAACCAGGTGCATGAGTTTGGCGAAAATTGGAATTTTACAAATGTGAGGGCATCAACACACCTCTAACACTGCCTAGGGAGTGCCGATGACTTTCTATTCAATTTGTGATCTTGCACTAAAGATCTAGTCCTCGTGGATCTCCAACACAGCTCTGAAACCAATGTTAGAATTGCAATTGTAGAAAACACAATTCACATACGATAATCAACAAACACACAGATAAGAAACACACAGATTTCACGTGGTTCACCCAAACGTTGGGCTACGTCCACCAAGCATAGGCATCGATTGTCTTATTATTCAGATCATGGAGATTACAACATCTTCACTAATACATTTCTCACTCTGTCTAAGCCTCTACGGGAACACACAAATTTATATTAATTTACACAAGAAACTAATTCATTTAATGCACTCCTATCCATATTCTAACTTGATCTATTTAGTTGCAACCAATGCAAAATAATATGATCCAAATCCATCCTTGAAAGAATTCGTTGTCACCAAATACCAACAACTTTTACAACTAAACTATTAAGTTTTTGAAATATCTTTATTGTTTTCTACATAATAAACATCACACAAAAGAAAAAACTATCTAAAGAACAAATCACACCAAAAACAAGAATACGTGGCAAATAAACAATGCAAACGGTCTTGGAATAAATCTCACCATATATTTATTCAATCACCATGAAGCATCTATAACTCAAGTTTTAGTTTCTAGAGCATATTTTTTAGGTCTTCGAGCCTTCTTATTCTGTTGGTGCCTATGCTACTAATTCTTGGAAAAAAATACATACTTATCATGCGTATTCCATTGGTGCTTATATTATTAATTTTGAGAAAGGAATGTATACTTACCATGATTTTTTGCAAAATACCATTTGCATTAAAAAAAACTTGAGAAAGGAATGTATACATACCATGATTTGTTGCAAAATATAATTCGCATTTAAAGAAACACAAGGATTTAATTTGAAGAAGATATAATGCAAAATTTCTTTACTAATGTTGATCTAGTGAAAAGTTCTTATTCTATATAAGTGAGTAAAACAATGATAGTTATGTTATCACTTGACCTTATATGTATCATCTATTTAAAGTTATTGTCAATAACGGACCATACCATCTCAATGAATGAATTGAATGATGACATTTTAAACAAATATATACATTATTATGTCATAATTCTACTACAAAATTATAGTAAAGATGAACTAATAAAATATGACTTAGCTTAAAAAAAGGTTTAAAATACAAACATTCACATAATAACTAACCTTATTGGATATAAATGTTAGAAGGAGATGTTCAACATTGCGTAAAGGAACATAATTTGGCCAGCTTGGAGCAACAACTTGAGATTCGAGGAACTGGTCATCGGTACCCTGCAGTGGTGAAAAATGAGGGCAGAGTGGAAGACGTTGGAAATTCTTCCAACTAGCCTGGCCCTAAACCATTCCATGGTTTAGTACATATTTGAGGTCGTGTCATTAAGTTTGGACTCCATGATGACTGTGGATGTAGAAGAAATAAAAGAAATGTAACAAGTGCACAAGATTTGGTGACACATTATAAGACATCTATGGTAAACCCAAATGATTCCATGGTAAATAATTATTCTTACAGTCGAAAAGTTGGAGCACCAAACCACCAGAGAATATAGAAACAATTTAACAAGAAAAAATTTAAAAGACAACAACACCCATAATATAGTATAAGGAGTCCACTTCAAGGTTGAAACCTAGAGTATCTTCAAATATTCCAAGGAGACGCATGTTCAACAAAGGATCAAACAATATAGCCAACAAGATCCAACATTAGCATCCTCTTTTTACTTCTCCTTTTCTTTTTCTCAATATCATTTTGTAATAACCTCAAAGAGGACATAATAGAAATTTTTTGTATTTTGTCACAGTCCCCTCTTTCTGTGGATGAGCAAGGAATTGAGGAGGGGGGAGATGTTATAGGAGCTAGTCGGCCCCACTGACTGGACCCACCATTCGACTAGCCAAGTTGACTACATAGCAATAGGTTAGGAAGTTAGTTGAATAAATAATTAACATCCACCGACAAAACAATTAAGGAATGTGACCGACTGGTAACTGTATATCACACACACACACACACACACACACACACACACACACTATCTTGTAATGGAAAAACATAGGTCATTTTGGGTATATATATAATACAATCTATTGATGTTTCTCCCGCACTTATGTATTCTCTTCTATATGTGTTTGTGTTCTTATATATAATTTCGTAGTGTGTAATGCTTCGTGTAAGGATTTGTTGGAAACCTTCTCGTACTTTTCCATAGACTACAATGGTCCCACTTTTCCCTTTCATTCACTGTTTCTGAATGGATTTAGGTTGTCTTCAAGGAATGGTTGCAAGACCCAAAAATTTCCATCCTAATCCAAAAAACGCAACAGGATCCCCAAGATACTCCAGGGTACTCTTGGCATAATGAAGAGTTTTTCTATAAAGGTCGCCTATATGCAAACATTCAACCCTTAAATCCACGATGCTCTCTGAGTTTCATGATTCACCTATCGCTGGACATTCAAGTTTTACCAAAAATTATGAACGGGTCAAATATTATTTCTTCTAGGACGGTATGAAACAAGACATCAACACCTTTGTGTCTTAATGTGATATTTGTTAGTGTAAGAAGGGAGAGACCGATCCATATTTTATGAGAAGAACGAAAATGAATACATATTATTAAGATTCTTAACACATAGACACAAGAATAATAGATATGCAATAATAGAGATACAATAAAATTGGTTTCTATTCAATAATAAAATATGCCTAAATTGTAAAATGCACCGGGAAAGAAGCTTTCTAGAATGGTGGTGACTTATCTTTGAGAAGAGATGTGACATCTATGTTCATTTACAAGAATATGGTTACAATGAGTCTCTCCAAGACTTTTTACAATAAACAAGAATGACAAAACCCTAGACATCCAAAAACCTAACCCTAGGAGATGAATCACCAAAAGTCATGTGGGCCCCATTCGGGTAAGCTAGTGCATCAACTTTCTGGGGTCGTAACTTTTGCATACGATCTCCGTTTTAGGCACACGATAGCTCGTTGGAAAGTTTTATCCAAGGAATACACATGTTGCTATCAAAATCAAACTTCATCTACAATATGATTGTGGGGATCCCTAAAAACATTGTTTAGGGCCTCAAAATGGCCCCGGAAGTCAGGGACCAGAAAAGTAGAAAAAAACTGCCAAACTGGAAAACTGCCAAAATGAGCTAGTTGGAATAGGTGGAAGCCGAGAAAAATCCATCTAAATAAATCATCCCCCCTTAGGAAGAAATGGTCTCCATTGCATTGAGTGCCCCCATTGGATGACGAAATTTCTGCTAAATTTGGCCCCGGGTGAGCCACTTGCTTTGGTGTAGGAGCTTCCCTTCTTTGACAACCCGATAAAGATGGATCCTTTGTTGGTGAGTGACCTTGACTTTTTTTCACACAATATGATCATTAGATTATTATTGCACGTAGTTTGAGTTGAGCTCTGTTGGTGTCAATTGTTCTGCTATCTCTGAGGTGTCCAACAATGGTGGGAAGTATGGTCGAAGAAGATCCACGTTGAACACTGGGTGTAGGACAAGGAAAGGAGGAATGTTTATCTCAAAATAATTGTCACCAACAACCTTGGTGATGGTGTAAGGTCCGTAATAGAGTGGGAAAAACTTTTGATGGGGCCCTGTAAGGTGTTATTTCTGCAAGTGTAACCACACTTTGTCTCCCACCTAAAACTTGTGTGGCACCTGATGTTGATTATGGAGTTTTTTGTACTTGGAATTGAACTTCTATAAAATATCATGAACCTGTTGGAGGATGTGCTAGATCCACTCAATGAACTGGGAGGATTTGTCAGCTTCAGTTGGAGCAGGTGGTGAATGAGTCGAGGTGGCCACAAGAGGTAGTGAAACATCCATGGGACCCAATGGTTGGAATCCCAACCCGACCTGAAAGGGGCTATGGCTGGTTGACTTGTGTAGGGATTTGTTGTAGCTATGTTGAACATAAGGAAGACTCTCATCCCATGTGTGGGGGTGTTTGGAATCGTACATGTGTACGATATGCACTATCATTTGATTGGCGACCTTAGTTTGGCCATTTGTCAGGGGGTAGAAGGAAGTGGACTTGGTGAGCTTGGTGTCTAGCAGTGACTAGAGGCTCGACCAGAATGTACCGAGGAACTAACTATCCTAATCTGAGAAAATGGTTTTTGGGATTCCAAAATGTACCCAAACTCGTTCAAATAAGATCTTGGCAATGGCCTTTGTTGTGATGCTCTTCTTCCAGGTGGCTAGGATCACTATCTTAGAAAAATGATCAAGAACAAAAAATACACAGTCGTTTCCCCTCTTGGTCGAAAAAAGGCTTGACATGTAATCCATTGAGATGGATTCCCATGGTCTGTCAGGAGTAGGCAGGGGGGTGTACATACCTTGTTTCTTAGTGGTTGGTTTGGAAATAACATAGAAAGTGCAAGACCTGATATACTTGCTGACATCATGTCGAAGTTTTATCCATCATAAATGTTTCTACAACACTTCCACTGTCTTTTCAACGACGAAGTGTTTTGCCACCTGAATGTAGTGGGATTCCCAAATCATCTTCGCTCACTCACTTGATGGAATGAAGAGATGGCCTAGTCGACATAATATCCCATCCTGAAGATGGAAATTAGTGACAACTGAGTTTGCACCCAACATTTGGTATGTGGTGGTGAATTGAGGATCTGTCTCATAGAGGTTGGGCCATCCATAAGTCTCGTGGATGCAAGAGTCTAGCACCATTGTGAGTGTCGTAACTGGAGGTCGACTCAGGAAATTAGTGACTCAGTTTATAATACCTTTTTTATACTTGATGTTGAGGTGGAACTATCGAAAGTATGTGAACCATTTCTGCTGATGGTCATTCTGCAATTTTCCCTATGTCTACATGAACTGTAGTGGTTTATAATCCGTGTGGATGACGATCTCCTTCTCGAGAATTTACTGTCTCCACTAGAGGAAGGCTTGCACAATGGAGTACATTTCTATTTCGTATGTAGGGTACTCACAAACAACATTTGATAGTTTCTCACTATGATAGGCCACGAGGTGGCCATGATTAGTGAGAACTGCACCCACAACATAGTCCTAAGCATCTGTCTCGATCTCAAAGGGTTGTCGGAGGTCCTATAATGAAAGTACTGGGGTTGAGCACAAACTCTTCTTTAAATCATCGACCGTTTGTTGTTGGGACATACCCCACACAAATTTTTCCTTACCACCACCCCTGGTTACTTGGTTGAGGTCTCGTGCAATATGGGAGAATCCCAACATGAAACTGCGATAGAAATTGACAATGTATAAAAAGCTTCGTAGCTCAGTGAGTGTGGTTCATGATGGCTAGTCACGGATGACCTAGATCTTAGTTGGATTCACATGAACACCATGTTGATCCATGATGTGTCCTAGGTATTGGACCTTGTCCATGCTGAAGGAGAATTTTTCTAGGTTGGCATATAGCTTGTGCTGCCACATGGTGTGAATAAGCTATTGACTATGCTTCAAGTGTTCTTCTCAAATCTTGCTATAGATGAGGATGTCATCTAGATACACCATTACAAGCGTATTGGTGAAAGGTCGCAGGATATCGTCAATCATCCTCATGAAATTTGTTGGAGCATTTGTCAAACCAAAGGGCATGGCCAACCATTAAAAATAACCTTCTTTTGAATTGAAGGTTATCTTCCATACATCTATCTATTCAATGGGGACCTCATGGTAGATAGACTTCAGATCAATCTTATTGAAGTATTTCCCCCCCTTGAGATGATTAAGGAGGTCATCGATTCTGTGAATCAGGTACTGATTCTCGACTGTGATTTTATTTAGGGCCCGATAATCAATGGAGAGTCACCATGTCTCATATTTTTTCTACAACAACACAATTGGTCTCCCACAAGGCGATGAGCTAGGACAGACGTACCCCTTATGGAGCAGTTCTTAAATCTATCACTTGATCTCCTCATTCTCTAATAGAGAGCGATGCTATACTAGCCCATTGGGAAACCATGCGCCAGGGATCAAAACAATGGGATGCTTGACCTGACAGTGTAGAGGTACCCCATTAGGTGAGGACAAGATATCTTTGTATTCTGCCACAACCTTTTCCACTTTATTCTACTATGTGGAGAGGTTGGTCGCGGAGGCCCTAGATGTGGCTGCAATATTTTTCTAACTCTGAGAGCGAATTACGAAGAAGAAAAACTTCCTGGTATGATAGATGACCTTACTCAATTGCTTGGAAGAGAGTAAGGAAATAGCACTAGGTGGGGTTTCCTCAAGTATCCTGTATAATTTCTTGTTCAATGTAATAATAACACTATGAGGCCTAGACTCATATATAGCATGAATTTTCCATAAAAAATGTTTTCCCAAAAGAACATTACAAACTTCGAGAGGAGAAACATCACACAATACCGCATGTTTGAAGGTCTTGATGCTATACGATAGGAAGCACTGTTGGCTGACGTGAAGATCACTTCCTTGGCAGAGCCATCCAACGATATAGGATTGTGGGTGCGACATTTTTGGCAGGGCTAGCCACTTGACGACCTCTTATGAGATGAGGTTCTTTTGGCTACCTCTATCAATGATCAAGTGCAGCGGGGTGCCTTTTATCCACATCTGTGAATGAAGAGGCACTTTCCTTCTTCTGGATCATATGGTTCACTGGGATGGACCTTAGTGGTATCAATAGTGGCACTGGGTTTCGCGTCAATGATTCATATCCCTCTTTCTAGTTATAACTCAGAGCCGGAACTCGCATATGAATTAGAGGATTTCATCTCAGCTACCAGTGATTGCTTGGAGTGAAAATCAACAATGTTATTCCACGGGATCTTATGGAAGTTGCACCACTTCCCGATATCTTTGTTTGTCCTAAGGTTGACCATATTTACTTTGTCCTTTGTTCTACGAGTTGGGGCTTCCCTTTACTTGCTTATGATGTGAAGGTTTCCCAGGCCCAAATTTTCGCGTCTTTTGTTTAAGTTTTTTCTCGATTTTGACAACATATCGATAGGCCACGCCCAAGGAAGAGATATCCAAAAAATCCATTTTAGCCTGGATATATCTATGCATACCACCATGATACTTGAGCACCAGATGTCACTCAGAATATTTGATACCCATATTGGTGTGCAAGGTATGGAAGATATTCGTGAACTCTGGCACTGCTTGGTCTCTTTCTTGCCCCAGTGTGGCCCATTTTGTATACAGGTCATTATAACCTCTGACGGGGTAGTATTATTCCTTTATAACATCCTTGAAGGACTCCCAGGTGACCGTAACTGTAAATAATGAGAGTTCCTATGTTTCCTTTTTCTCACAGAAGGTCTCCCACCAATATTTGACATGGGGGACGACTTTGAGGAGTGTAAACGTAATATTTTCTCTGTTTGAAAAGTTATGTACAAAAAAATACCCTTCTAGTAGATTTAACCATTTTTCTACAACATCTGCATCTATTTTACCTTCAAATATGGGAATATCAAAGTTGATTTGTACTTTTAAGGGGCAGACACATCCATTTGAGGAATATCCATTCTCTATTGGTAGTCGCAGAAGGATTTGCACAAAACTATCCATCATTTAATTCCGCTGTTGCATGAGGGAATCCTTGAGTAACATTTTGAATGGATATCCTATCCCGTCATCTTTATTTTCTCCCTCCATGAGAGGTCTCTTGGGTGTGTGAAAGTTTTTGTCCTCAATAGAAACAAGCTCAAGACCCAATTCTTTGTACGTTGACCTCATCGGGGACATGCACTAAGAACGACATGGAGCATACCTCTCTGATACCACTGATCCATATTTAATGAGCATAACGAAAATTAATACATATTATTATTATTCTTAACACAAAGACACAATAATAACAAAGATGCAATAACAAAGATATAGTAAAACTGGTTTCTATTCAATAAGAAAATATATTGAAATTGTAAAATGCAGCGGAAAACAAGATTGCTAGAATGGTGGCGGCTTTTCTTTAAGAAGAGATGTGATGACTACTCTCATTCGCAAGAAGATGGTTACAATGAGGCTCTCCAAGCCTTTTTATAATAAAAAGGAATTCCAAAACCCTATACATCCAAAAACCTAACCCTAGGAGATGAATCGCGAAAAGTCATGTGGGCCACGTTGGGGTAAGCTAGTACATCAATTTCTCAGGGTCGTAAATTTTGCATACGATCTTCATTTTAGGCACACGATATCCCATTGGAAAGTTATATCAAAGGAATACACATGTATTCATAAGACTTTGACTCTATTCACATTTTAATTGTGGTGAGCCCTAAAAACGTTGTTTAGGGCCTCAAAATGGCCCTGGAAGTTTGGGACCCGAAAACTAGGAAAAACATGCCAAACTGGAAAACAACCAAAATGAGCCAGTTGGAAGAGGTTGGAGGCCACCAGAATCCATCTGTATTAGAGACTATTAAACCTCCTGGCACACTCCAACCACTTCCACATCCATCTACTATTTGGATGGATATTTCTATGGATTTCATTGTTGCTTACCCAAATCAGGAAATAAGTCCTTCATCATGGTGGTAGTCGATCATATTTCCAAATATGCTCATTTCTGTTCTCTTCAACACTCCTTCACAACATCCATGATGAATGAAATTTTTAGGGATAAAATCTTCAAACTCCATGGAATTCCTCATTCTATTGTTTCTGACCGTGATCCAACCTTTACCAACAATTTTTGGGAAGAATTATTCAAGCTTCAGGGAACTGAATTGCATGTTATCACAACCTATTATCCCTAGAATGGTGGCCAAACATAAGCGGTCAACAAGTGTTTGGAAGCATATTTTAGGTGTTTTGTGTTTGATGGAAAACATCATTAGGTTCAGTGGTTACACCTAGCTGAATGGTGGTACAACACCTCTTACCATACTGCCACTCACATGACTTCATTTGAAGTAGTCCATGGACAAAACCCACCATCAATTCTCCCATACATTCCAGAAGTCTCCAAGGTTGAGGAAGTTGGCCGCAATATTATAATCTCAATGACTATTTTCCATACTCTCAAAGAAAATTTGTTCATGAATTAGAACTGCATGAAGGAACAATACAATGGATTTAATTCCCTACAAAATACAGGTTTTTTGGGCCATTACTGATGAATCAAATATGGTGAGGGAAGTACAATGGATCAATCTTTTCAAAATACGTAGGATTTTGTATAATTAATGCCAAATCAAATATGTTGATAATAGTCAGCTTTAATAGGATGCAAATAGTGGGATATCGGGTTAGTATAAGAAATGTGCGAGAAAGTAAAAATTGGAGAAATAGTCGGTTGATATAAGAAAGAAAATAAAAATTTGAGAAATAGTCGCTTACTTAGCATAAGAAAAGTGTGCGAGAAAGTAGGAAAACAATCGACTCAATTACTTTCAAAATATAGAGAATTTTGGGTAACTAATGCCAAATGAAATATGTCGAGCGTAGTCAACATTGTCGGAAGTAGTTGGATCCGAATGAATCCAAATGTGGTCAATTTGAATGACGTCGAGGTATTTATTTTATTTTATTTTTTATTTGGGTTTCCATGATTCCTATGATTGTCGTTTCAACTTCGTGTACAAAAGGAAAAGGCTTCTAAAAACCACATGTTGGATTGTGTTTCTTTAGTCTATCAATATCATGCTAGATTTCTTGTGATCCATCCACTGCCAACTATCTATATATGGTAAATAAGTTGTGGGGTGATCATTAGTGATGGGTTGTTGAAAATTTTAATAACCTTATTCTTTGCATTAAGTCTCAAACTTTAATGGAAGAGATATAAATGATTTTGTTTGAAATTTGGTAAGAAATTGTTAGATATGCATAACTGATTTTCTCTTCTTTTTGTTCCTTCGGTTGGTTTTTTGGTTCCAAAATAGCTTGCACAACTTTTTTTCACCAAAATTAATCTCTGACCTAACTTACACAACTTCTATTCATCAAAATGAAGGGCCCAACAGGCTCTGACCACAATCCTTGACTCACCCCGAGTCAAGTATTTAGCTCTTCCTTGTCTCTGGGTTGGCTTGTTTTTTTTCCTTGCCTTCTTCTTCTAGGTTTCTTCCACTTCTAACTTGGAATGTTTCTTCTTTAGCTCCTTCAAATGAAGGGCCCAATTCAGGTACCAGTTCTATGGATTTCTTCCTGACTCCTTCGAAGTTCTCAACTTTGTCCTTCCACTTCCTCGAAAACACTGAAGCTTCAACAAACAATTGTTGGGTTGCACCTGTGGTGAACTCTTTTGGATTGGATGCAATAAGGTAATTCCATTATGAGTTGGTGATAGTGTCCAATTGATGCATATGTAGGTAATTATATTGGACAACTGGTCAAAATTCTCAGAGTTATTTCTTGGCCACTATTTGAGATTCAAACATTACATTTAGATCATTATCCACTTGCTCAATTTCATCAAACTTTTCTTGTTGTTCCAATGGATCCAGGGCTTTTGTCACTTCTTCATTGAGGGATTGGATATTTAATATCAAGTCCTCTAGTGTTTGGTTACGCCGCGAGATTACTCCCATCCAATCGCTGATCTCTTTGAAGATTGTGGTGCACTCCACAATATTTTTATGCAGTGTTATTCTGGCATTGTTTCCTTCCGGAACAACCTTTTCTGATTGTTCCTTTAGCTTGCGGGGTTGTAATTCATCTTCTAATTTTCTTTCCCACAACTGCACTTCTAGATTTTCAAATCATTATTCTAGCTCAGTCCAGTCTACTTGAACCAATTCAATCTATTATGCTGGCTCATCTATTGCACTGGATTCCGACAACTGAGGTGTTGTCTTTCTAAAAGTTTCCCAAGCCTCTATTATTTTTTCTTTTACTTTATCTACTTTTTGTTTTGTCTGAATCTTCAAATTCACCTCCTGCGTTCTTCGTGTTTGTGCAAGGAGTCCTTATTTATTCCAAAAGTCGGCTTCCCTTTCTACATACTGGATCCTTTTCTCTAATTGGTTGGGAGAATCTATGATAAGGCCTATTAGTTGCAACGTTGGAAAATGAGTGAACTCGTACGATGTCATAGTGGCGTCCAAGGGTAATCTAGCTTGAAGCGACAGTCTGCTAGACATGGAGTGTTCTGAGGGTGTCTCCAATTCCTCTTCCTTTGTATATGGACCTTGAAATCAATGTGCAAGTCGGGTCTTCATATCCATTGGAAGTAGACAAAGAACCTATGTATTTTCCAAGAAAGTTGTAGTAGTTCTGCACATTTTTGTAGATTCTAGAGTATTGGCTCCAGTTGCTCTTTCAATGATGTTGTGATTTTTCTTGATGGTGTTTGTGGTTATATTTGAACCAATTTTTTCCCTCTATCTATAGGTAGAGAAACTTCTAGAATCTCACTTCTGATCATTGGAATCTCAACACTGACCATTGAGAGAGGACTCTAGGTGACTGTAACTTGTAGTATTGGAGTAAGTGGTTGGAATTCTGGTTGTTGACTCTTTTCCAAGGGAAGAGTGACCAGAATCGGTATAAAGAGAGCAACTGGCTGGATCAAAGATGCAATAGTCAAAGTAGTTGGTTATTCCACGTTCATAGATGGTTTGGGGATATCTAATTGCATTAGTTCGGGTGAAGTGGGTTGGGAGGGAACGATGGTATATTGCAGTGGCGATGGGGATTTCTTGGTAATGAGGGTTGTGTATGTGTTGGCATCCAAATCAGGGTCATCTATGATATTAATCATAGTCTAGGAATCACGAGTGGCTTGCCTAGTGCGAGGTAGAGCCGTGGATATTGGCTGTGGATTGATGACTTTGGCAGGGGAAACACTTGTTTGGGGTTTCTTTATTGAGACATCCCCTAAGAACGCAACAACTAGGATCTCCTTGAAATCGTTACCTAATATCACTGCATGTTCTCGAAGCTATGGAAATAATTGCAATGTCAGCTTCTTCTTCTCTAGGGGTTGCTCTTCCTATTCTTCTTCTGAATCCATCGATGTTTGAACTTTCTTCTTCTTCTTTGTTGTGCTGGAACTCGACCCTGCTTCTTCTTCCTACCCATTTTTATTCATAATCTTTGGTGGCAAGAGGTAATTAATACCTGACTTGTGAGGGTTGTGCTTAATTTCGTTCCATGACATAACTTCTTTTTCAAAGGCTTATTCGTAAATATAGAAGGGTAGTGACCTTGTGTGGAAGTCCTCGGGATTTGCATACCTAGACCAGACAAAGGTATAGTGGTGATTTACCCAAATTCTGTATTCCTTGTGTTTATATTTAACAAATCCTATGGTATGAACAAATGTTGACATCTGTCTATGAGCTGGTCTTACCACTTCAGAAATGCCACATTATTAAACTCCATGTTCTCTAAGTCTGACCTTGAATGCCAAGGTTCAAAAATTTTTGTGAGGCACCCCTTGTTTGCGGGTTCCAACTCTCTTCCTATGGGTGTCTTCCATTTCCACATTGCAAATGCAATGAGCAGGTATCCATAGGTAAAAGTGCCTCCTTTCTCCTGAGCTTCCTCACAAGCAATGAGGAGTTCCTCTAACAAGTAGTTATACCAGTTGAACACTGTTCTGTTTGTGAAAACGTTCGCTACTGAGAGAGAATCTAAAGTGAATTTTACCTTATATTACAAGCACATGACCTTACTTGCGATCATGTAACATGATTTCTGAACCGTCTCTGGTAGAATTGGCTCAATCTTGGATGTGCGTCCTCCCCTTTAGGTGTATAATTCTCATATAGGTTGACTTCACCCTTCTTTTTCCCATGCTTAATTGGGATTTGGAATCCTTTATATACGTCCTTTCCCTCAAGGGAAAATCTGATGAGCTATTGGATGTCCTCTGCATGAATTGGGTATCTTCTGTTGAGCCATAAGCTCTTGTTGTGAACCCAACTGATCATAAACTTGGTGCATTGCGCAACCTCACCAGTGGTCCTGAATACTGGTAGATACTAGAGGTGCATAATGGTGGAATTAAACAAGTTGATGAAGTCTGGTTATGGGACAAACTGTATGCCCCCCATTGATTCTACATCCAAGTCCTAGAACACACTAATATTCATTTGAAGAAACAATACTTGGTTAGTTAGGTCGAGGTCGAGGAGTTTTTATTTCTTGGACTTTCCCTTGACATCACCCATGACATTGACCCTATGATCATATGGTTCATCTAGAATTGCCTCTTTGGGATTGAAACTTTGACATCCTGCTACTGTTGACATGTTGGATCTGGAGCACTGATAAAATAAGTGAGTTAGGGGTCGGGGTTGCGACTGGGGAGAAAAGGAATTCACATATTAGGCTAGGGTGAAGATAGATCAAAATAGAGGGTCACTGAGATAAATAGCGAGTCTCTCCCTTTGGTTTGCAATATATTATAAATGGGATAACTGATGAGCCTTGTAATTTCTCATAAAGACACTCATCATTAGGACAACAGCGCAATCTCGGGATCCGATGTTCAATGAGATTGATAACGGGGTAAAATCCCTAAGGTGATATTTTGATTTAATGAATAGACTAAAAGGGGTATGGTTGACCTGAGGGGCTTACTGTTTTAACAGTTGAGAATCCCGATGGGGATATCGATGGCATCTACACGTATCACTCATTTATAGTTTGACGGAATGTTTCGACAAGTTACTATAGCTACCATAAAGGGCATGACTGGACATGATGCGAATGGTATGTGGGATGTGATACAGTTTATATTTCCTCCCCTCTGACCACAATGAGGGTCTCCGTCATGTTTAATGACCTCATTTAATGTAATGGTGACTCATCTGACCTTGTGTAGTGGAGTCAACATTTTTGCACAGAAGCAACACTTAGAAGGAAATAAAAAACATATGTCATTGTGCCACTATGCACACTCCGATGTTATTAAATGTATTAAATAAATTAATGAAAATAAAAATATAACTACTCTACAAGATCCCTTCGACTGGTGCAATAGTCCTTTGGTTCAAACATGAGAAATTTAAGGCTTCACCCAACCTGGTCGAAGGATATGGTCAAGTTGCACTAGATTTACTGCACTAGAGTGTCAGATTTCTGCAACTACGAATGGACCCAACCAATGCATGCACAACTTTCCTAGATGCTTTTGATAGCGACTGTCATAGAGTAATACCTTATCCCCTTGCATAAATATTTTGGACTTGATGTGCCTATCATGCCAAGATTTATGTCTAGACTTTTCAAATCTATGATGAAAATCTGCTAGAAATCTTGCTTCCTCAAGTTCTTTCAAGTCCGCAATCCTTTACGTAACTCATTCGTCAACTATCACATGTGTAGGAAGTGTTATATAGAGACTAGGGGTGATAAAATCTGCAGGTACAACAAATTCTTTCCCATAAACCAACTAAAATAGGGTATACTTGTGTAGCTTCTTTGTGGTAGTCCTGTAAGCCCACAAGACTTTCAGAACTCTATCTTCCCAGTCTTCCTTGTTTGCACAACATAATTTTTTCAGTCCTCTTTCAAAAATTTTATTGAATGCCTCCTTTGTACCGTTAGCTTGTGGATGATAGGGACTACTCTTATGGTATTGTATAAGGAATTCTATTGTCAACGTTGTGATTTTTCTACTGATAAAGTGACTACCTTGATCACTGGTCAGGCTTCTAGGACATCCAAGCCAAGTAATGACATCTTCAAAAATAAATCTAGCATATATATCTATTGAGAAATCTTGAACTGCCTCTGCTTCAACCCATCTCATGAGGTAATATGTTCCATATGATGTATCTGGCCTTTGAATGCTTAGTCCATGGGTCGATCAGTCCAATAAAGTCAACAACCCATTTCTCAAATGCCTGAAGTGCTCTAAATGGATGATTTATTTGTAGAATATGATATGGATTCCATCAATCTAGCAGAGAAGGTAATAGATTCAATTGAGTCAATTCACTCCTACTCGAATCTTTAAACCTCTTACAAGTGGATTGTTAGGTTTTTGAAGTATCCTTTTTGTTTGCTACATAATAGAAAATCACACAAAAACAAGATTATCTAAAAAGAAATCACACCAAAAAAAGGAATACGTGGCGAATAAACAATGCAAACTGTCTTGGAATAAATCTGACCATATATTTATTCAATCACCAGGAAGCATCCATAACTCAATTTTTTGTTTCTGGAGCATCTTTTTTAGTTCTTCAAGCCTTCTTATTCTATTGGTGCCTATGCTAATAATTCTTGGAAAAAATACATACTTAGCATGCTTATTCCATTGGTGATTATGTTAATAATTTTGAGAAAGGAATGTATACATACCATGATTTGTTGCAAAATATAATTTGCATTTAAAAGAACACTAGTAAGGAATTAATTTGAAGAAGATATAATGCAAAATATTTTCACTAATGTTGATAAAGTGAAAAGTTCTTATTCTATATAAGTGAGTAAAACAATGATACTTATGTTATCACTTGACCTTATATGTATCATCTATTTAAAGTTATTTTCAATAAAAGACCATACCATCTCAATGAAGTGAATGATGAAATTCGAAACAAATATATACATTATGATGTTAGTGAGTTGTAGGTAAAACTCATAATTCTACTACAAAATTATAGTAAAGATGAATTAATAAAATATGAGTTAGCTAAAAATACAAACATTCATATAAGAACTATGAGGTTTCCATGGTTAGGAAAAAGAATGTCAATGTTTGATATTGATTTAGCAAGAAATATTGCTAAAAAAATATGAAAACCACATGAATCCACAACTACATAGAAATCCATTAAGGAAATGCTAGACACAAAATGGACATTCTGCCCATTTTTGCAATGCCCTTTGGCATGCACAACTCCTCAAAACTCCTTTAAGCACATCTGCAAAGATCTTATGAGTCTCAACAATGCTCATGAGTTCCCCATTCAACTAATAGTGCTTCCTACCTCTTTTTATACAAAACTTCATTGAACATGGATCTTCATTAGCATGCAAGACTGGCGGTTTTG
This sequence comes from Picea glauca, assembly GCA_000966675.3. Classification (NCBI taxonomy): domain Eukaryota; kingdom Viridiplantae; phylum Streptophyta; class Pinopsida; order Pinales; family Pinaceae; genus Picea; species Picea glauca. The sequence continues at coordinate 110,385 of JZKD02S0153562.1, read as the reverse complement.
TGAATAAAACGTGGACCTTCATTGGCATGTAAGACTGCCACATTTTGGTATGTGTGTGTAGTTTACTAATTGTGTGGAAGTTTCTGGAAAGGATATGATGCTCTGCATCATAGTCCCTTTGTTTTAAAAATTTCTGAACTTTTGGGTTCATAGGAATTACACTCTAGTTTCCTTAGTTTTCTCCACCTATCGAACCATAACTCAGTCTCAACAATGTTCCATTCATGCACTCCACATTTCCACATCCAATATTTCACTCTCTCCATAGATTGTTCATATCCATGGATCAATTTTGAACCATCCCAATCCATTTGGGATAATCTGTCAAGTACTCGAAGTTCAACACATTTTTCTTTATTATATTCACCTCCAAAGCTTTGTTCACCTCAACAACCAAATTCCTTTGTATGAATTCAAATATCACCATATATAGGAAACATTTCAACTCAGATTCTATGAAAATAATCTCTATAAAAGTCTCTTATTCATCCATGTTGTGAATGAAGTCTACATCTTCTATATCCAAGAGATAGATCACATTTCCCACTTGTCCTAGGCCTTTTGTTTTCTACAACCTGCAAATCAGCTTTATCTTTAGCGGTTTGATCCTTTCTATTCTCCTCCTCTAAGAAGTATTTAGCTAGATGATTATTTTCTTCTCTAATGCTCTTCATTAATACTACCACAACCGTTTCTAGGATGCAATTCGAGCATTGTTCTTCTCCTCACATTTATGTACACGCATGTAAGTCTTCATATGCTCAATATTCTCAGCCTCTTCCTCCATATTCTAAACATCAAACACATTCTCGGCTTTTGCAGACTCTTCCTCAAGTGTTTCACCTTCTTTTGGGTAGTAAAAAAATCCACAATTGAGATCCATCTAAAATCTTGCTTTCCTGCATGCTTTGAACAATACATGGATTTTGATATTTATGCACTCTTTCTCAAGTGCTCCCCCTTCTTTTGGGTAGAAAAACACTTCCATATCTAAGACGTTCTATGAAATATCCATATTTTCAATTCTTTGATTTTATTCTTTCTCCAATGCCCATATTCTTCTTTTGGTGACTTGAATATCTTCTTTTCTTTGTTGTTTGTCTTTGTTCTATTTGATTAGTTTCCTAATAACTTGTATCTATTCCCTGATCCACTCTTCCTATTCCTGGATCACCTTTTCCATTTTCAATCTCTCCTGCAATTTAACCAATCTCTCTTTGGATTTTCAACAAATCACTCTCTTAATTTTGTTCTCAAATGGATTTCCATAGGCAATGCATTACCCACAAATAACAATAATGCATCATCAATTCACTCTAGTTCTCCTCCAAGCATATTTAGTTCTTATATCAAATTAACTCAATGGTGAAGTTTCTCGGGGAATACCTACTTAGATCTTTGGTTTCTATGATACTAAACTAATGTCGTCACTCAGCTGTAAGAAAAACTCAAAACTCTGCTATAGAATTATAGCAGAGATGGATAAACATAATATGAATTAGATAAAAATGCATTCACATAAAAACAATTAGGTTTCCATGTAAATGTGTTGGACTTGAAAATAATAGATCTAGATGGGAATTGACATACACAGTTGCGCAGAGAAAATACAAGAAAAGAGAAGCAGGAGAGAAAGAATGGAAGAACTTTCATTAACCAAATTAATGTTCATGATAATTTACACATGGTATACTCTGTATAACTCAACCAATTCACACTGGAGGAGAAGTGAATGTGTCATAATGGTGGTGTAGAGTGATCTGGACACACACCAATAGTTATGGGAGTAAACTGCCACCCATTCTAGTCTCTCAGGCAATTATGGGAGTGAACTGCCACCTAGCTGAGTTAGCTAGTCTGTCAGTCTTCAGTTAACTGACTGAAACATAATTAAGTGAGGAGGAGATCAAGGAATCATGAGTAATGCGCTAGTCTGGTGATACACATTAGCTAGTGATGATCCCAATGATGCATGGTGATAATACCAATGTGGCATATAGACTCCACTCAACTGATCAAACTAAATTGTGAATTGAAGAAAATATTCTCCCTAGATGAATATTCTTCTTAAAATATAGGAGACTGAACAATGACTAATAAACATAGGAAAAACCTTGGGAAAAAGAATTCCTAGGTGTGTGTGAAGTAACTCCAACATTCCATACTTAGGAAAAATAATTCCCCTTTATTGATTTAGCCAGAAATATTACTAAACTAAAACATATATGAAAAACACCATGGTTGAGGAACACAATCCCATTTTATTACACTACCCAAAACCAAAAAACTTTAAAATATATGAATCCCCAACTACTCATAAATCTATTAATGGCATGCAAACCACAAGATGGAAATTCCACCCATATTTTCAATTCCCTTTCGCATGCAAAACTCCTCCCATCTCCTCTAAGCATATCTTTAAATCTTTTTTGAATCTCAACAATGTTTGCGATCCCCCCTTCCATTGATAGTGTTTCTTGCCTCTTCTTATACAAAAAATTGTTGAATGTGGCTCTTCATTGGCATGCACAACTAACCATTTTGTGACTAAAACATGGACCTTCATTGGCATGTAAGACTTCCACGTTTTGGGATGTGTGTGCAGTTTATTGATTGTGTGTAAGTTTCTAGAAAGGATATGATGCTCTGCATTAAATTAGTTGAAAGTCTCTAATTAACTCAATTTTGTCAATTCTAGACTTCGTGATTCTCTTCACACATGCAAAATACCAAGCTACTTCCAAGAGATACGAATAGAAACAAAACAATGGAGGCTATCGAGGAAATTTTCTCATTGTCAATTTCATGTGAATATCCTAAAATATTAGAGCTAGTGAATGTCAATGCTTACTCTCAATCTCAATTAGAGGAGAAAAGAATAGAAAGAAGATTCTTATGAGAATTATTTCCCACCTCCATTGGAAAAATGTAAAGCCATGGATTAGAAGAATATATATAAAACATACATACACACTATATACAATCGATATATGACATGGTTAACCTTGAAAACTTGTGGGCAAAGTGATCACCTCTTTGAAATCACATTTGTTCAGATGTAAAGTTTGTTAGCTCGAGAATGACTTTAAGTTGTTGTAAACAAACAATGGTAGCTAATCTTGCCATGAATTCCATTAGGAAACCTATAATTAAATCCAACATGTAGCATATAAAAATATATGCAATTATTTAGCTAAGTTTTCTAGAGCATATCATGCTACAATAAGGTGCCCTTAGCTAATCTTGCCATGAATTCCATTAGGAAACCTATAATTAAATCCAACATATAGCATATAAAAATATATGCAATTATTTAGCTAAGTTTTCTCGAGCATATCATGCTACAATAAGGTGCCCCTTTATTGAGAAAATAAGTGACATGATCATCCATTTAATAAATTCCAAGAAGGAAATGATGAACATGAGTACCTGAGAAGGTCCAATGATGCTTGGTAAATGCTGGTTAAAAATGTATCTGTGGTACAACCAAACACATATAGCAGTGTGGAATCGCTTTTGGAGACACCTTATTCCCAATCTTTGATGTTAAAATAAGCGATGGAAATTCCAATTTCTGAACTTCTAGGTGTTTGGAACTCACCAAAATTGCATATATTAAAGGTGTAAAGAATCTAGAATCTATGAGAAGGTGGAAAGAATCTATAATTCAATTCCAGAATGGTGGGTCCATATAGTATCGAGGGCCATCCTTATAATCTCCAAGGTTTAATATTAATCCTCCACAACTGCCAATATACCGTTTATTACAACGAAAAATTTAGGGAAAGGCTGACTGAAGACACGACATCCAATAAGAATAGTTTACAAATTGTTGTAACTACCCTACCTATTTTCAATTGTAGTTATTTTCCCTAGATGATAGCCCCTCCAAAGCTTATAAAAATGGTGAAATCTTAGGGATCAAGGATCATTTTGTGAAGAATCTAATTTTTGAGAGCAGAGCTATTTGTTTTTATATCTTTTAGAAAGAATTATCCATTGTCAACTAGCCTTCATTCTGTTCATCATGTCTCTTTTTCTTTTCTCTCTTTATTCTAATTTAGGGAATACTTAAGGTTGTAATGAAGGAAGCAGTTTCCGAGAGGAACAATGGATCGTGAATATTTTACACTTCACTAATTGCCTTCTTTGTAAAGATCTCTTTAAATTGAAGAGTTAATTGTATTCAAGATTCAACACATTGTTACCTCAATAATTCTTTGATTGTTACAATAAAAGGTTTCCATTTCATTATTGTTATTACAAGTATTGTTTGGAGTAATGGAATTTATTTTTTTTATTCATGTTTACCATGCCTAATTAATTTTATGCATTTGTTGTGTGTTCATTTTTATTTGACAAGTCTAGCTAGTATGGGATATATGATTCTGTAAGAAAAAAACAATTAACATTTGTTGTGTGTTCATTTTTATTTGACAAGTCTAGCTAGTATGGGATATATGATTCTGTAAGAAAAAAACAATTAACATTTTTTATATTATTGCCTTATGGATTATTGATCAACACTAAAAAAAATTGATCAGAATATATTGTATAAAATCATATTTCTAGTATATTAAGCCTCATATGAATATTTGATTTGATAGAACATTGACTCCATTGATCTTTAAAACTTGCTTTCTTTATTTGCTTGATAAAGAAAGTTTACTTTAATGATCCGAGTCTGAGGGTTCCCTCCATAGATGCTTTGGCACATATTTTTGATAGAAGGGGTGGTCCATGAAGATACAACATAAACTTAGTGTCATTATCATGGAGTAGTCTGATGTAACAATTATTCAGTATGATTTATTGTTTAGAAGTAATAAGTTCATAAAGCTTTATTCAGTATGATTTATTGTTTAGAAGCAATAAGTTCATAAATCTTTTTGGCAGGATAATGTATCTCAGAAAGAGACTAATTCCCATCAATTTTTTTTCATGGTTGTATTTTCATCTATTGAAACCAAGAATTGTCACCTCCATTGGTGACTCCATCGATCATCTATTTGTAAGAAGGTGCCTTGTATAAGAAGGTGCCTTTTATAGGGATGATTAAAGACTTGGTACAACTTTCTTCCTTCCAAGTGTTTATGTATATATTGATAAACAATATAGTAACATGCTTATTGGGTATGCTAATGTTCTTAAAACATTCTTTATAGAGGGGAATCCTTGAATTTGGAATAGCTTATATCGTAATATCACACACAAATAATCAATCATACACAAATACGTCATCCTTTTAAAAAAAAAAGTAGGCCTAGACTTGGTAAAATATGTAATTACATGTGAAATAACGAGACTCGCTATGGGGATGCCAATTTAAACAAATGAAAGAATTATTTGGGACTCATTAAAAGACTGAATACAAATATTGAAGGGCCATCAAGTTTCCTCATCTCCTTGAAGGGATTATTTTGAAGGAACATTTCCTAAACATAGTTTTTCAAACAATGTCATGCACTCTAAGTAGGAATATTTGTCAACATGACCTTGTCATGATGATGATAAAGCACTACTAACTTTGATGGAGGAGCTGACAATTAGTTTAGAGATTGACCCAAGGATCACAAACTTTTATCAAATTAATGTCATGCACTCTAAGTAGGAATATTTGTCAACATGACCTTGTCATGATGATGATAAAGCACTACTAACTTTGATGGAGGAGCTGACAATTAGTTTAGAGATTGACCCAAGGATCACAAACTTTTATCAAAGGAAGTTGGTTTCCTTAATTGATTTATTTATTTGTAATAATTAGGTGGATATCTCTAGACTATATGTAGGATTTATAGGTTTTGATAGGTGTCAAATATTTGCTATGTAATAGAACATATTTTCTAAGTTAAAATATTGTTTGAGATTTTTGGAGAAATTTTATTTATTAGTGAGGGGATTATTTGAGGATTTGATCTTGGTATATAATAGGGAAATTGTGTGAAGAAGAGGGGAATTTTTTTTTTAAGATTGAGTGTGAGTGTGTAGAGGTGCGAGAGACCAAAAGGAAAGAGAGTTGTATTAATTTATTCCTTTTTGGATTTAATAGAAAAATCTCAGATTTGTGTGCCACTGTGGTCTATTTACGTGTGTAATCGAATTCCATTCATAATCTGCCTTGAGCGAGCGATAGAAATTTGTGTTTGCAGAGGATTAATTGTGCACAAAATCTTTTCCTCCTTTGTGAAAACCTGCATTTTTTTCAAACCAATGGTCAAGATTAGATATGTTGTGGAGGCATTTTCTAAATTGACGGCTTACAATTCTTTATCGATACCCAGTGCATCGACCTATCAGTCCCTGACATATCGGAAAACAAAGTGTAAATTGGTACCCTAGTTCCCTAACATATCGATCTTCTGATTTCTGGAATTTTCAACTTCTAGACAGTCGGTTACTCCGAGAAGCCGTTTGCAAAGTCCCACGTAAGGTTATGGATCAGACCCCGACCATTGGTAAATTTCATGGCTTTGTATTATGAATTTCAATCGTCGATATCCCGACTTCCCGGTATCGTGATACCACCGTAGAGTTCCAATATATCGACCTATCAGCCCTGGTTCATATCATTATCTAATAGTGTGTCCGATCCCCGAAACCCTCATACGCCAATCCCACTGTTCCATCATAGGGTTTCGATATATCGGATTGAAACATCGTGACATCGATAAGTTTCAAATCAGTTGTATGCTACGGTTGCGGTAAGGAATGCCTAGAGAGGTGGCCTAGAGAGGTTCTTGCTAATGTAGTATATAACATGCTCACATTGATCATCGTCAACCTAGACAAGGACTCCAGCGACATAAACCTCTAAGGCATATAGGTATAGTATAATGTAATCCCTATAATAGTGTAGGGGACTAATTAAGGGGGCTTTGTTGAGTGCATCTTTGAATGAGTTAAAGAAATCTTAGGCATGGTGATCCCAGTGAAACGCGATATCATGACAAAGTAATCGCGATATCATGACAAAGTAATCATAGGAAGCCATGGGTGCGAATATCATAGTCAGGAATGAACCCTCGCAAGAAATTGGCTTTGCCTTAGAGGCTATGCAATTGGTGTAAGTTCCTAGGAGGGGGTATTTCATTGATTGCCTAAAATTTAAGGGGGTCTATAGTGATGCTCTACTAGGACACAATGAAGCCCAACAAAGGGCATGTTGTGACACAAAAGACACATTTAAGCACGTTGAGTTGAATGTTGTATCTTCGACAACGTTCAAGTATGATCCGTAGATCCTCTATGTGTTGGGAGGGTTTCTTGGACTGAGTTGTAAGGTCGTCCAAGTAGAAAAGGATGATGTGAGAGAGATCATGGAAGGCATCTTTCATTGCGCATTGGAAAGTTTCCCCAACGTTTTTGAGTCCGAAGGGCATGACGCGATAGGCAAAGATACCCAAGGGAGTTGTAAAGACAATTTTGTATTGATTCACATGGCAGATTTGGATCTGGTTATAGCCAAAAAATCTGTCCATGTGGGAGAGGACTTCATGACTGGCACAAACATCGATGACTTGATTGATGAATGGGGGTAGGGAAGTTGTGTTTGGGAAAATCTTGGTTGAGGTCGCAGAAGTTTGTGCAAACTTGAATGGCGCCTTGTTTTTTATTGACTAGGATATTATTGGAAACCCAAGATGTGTATGCAATGGGGTATATGAAGCCAACTGTACATAGTTTTTCGATCTCAACTTTGATCACCATGACTTTAGAAGGTTGGAGGGGGCATTTCTTTTGGTGAACAGAGGAAACATCAGGCCAAGTGTCAATGTGATGTTCAACAATGGCTAGGTGTAACCCTGGCATTTCAGTGTATGCCCAGGAAAACACATCTCGATATTCCTGGAAGAGGACTTTATATGCTAAAATTTCATTTAGGGAGCATTTTGCCCCTAAGGTAATTTCTTTTACAACATTGGGTTTGAATGAAAATTCGATCTTGATTGTGGGTGACATATTGGCCATATTACCTTCTTCAAATGTGTCAGTCACAGGTATTGGATTTTTTAACCAATCTACATGA
>JZKD02S0153562.1:84492-102306 GCA_000966675.3 Picea glauca | reverse complement strand
CATCAGGCCAAGTGTCAATGTGATGTTCAACAATGGCTAGGTGTAACCCTGGCATTTCAGTGTATGACCAGGAAAACACATCTCGATATTCCTGGAAGAGGACTTTATATGCTAAAATTTCCTTTAGGGAGCATGTTGCCCCTAAGGTAATTTCTTCTACAACATTGGGTTTGAATGAAAATTCGATCTTGATTGTGGGTGACATATTGGCCATATTACCTTCTTCAAATGTGTCAGTCACAGGTATTGGATTTTTTAACCAATCTACATGACCAGAGGGGATAAAATATTTATCTTCGATGGTATAGACAGGGGTGTTTATAGGTGGTCGAAAGGCGTTGTGTGCCAAGAAAAGGGATCGATGATGAAAAACATCCCATGGGTAATCAGAGGCACACAAGACCTCTAAAATGTCTTCATTGGAATGAAAGGTGATGGAGTACAAGGAGTTTGTAACATGGGAGAGTTGGGTGTCAATATTCATGGGGGTAGTTTGTGGAGGTTGAATATTGTCATTTGTCCTAGAGGTAGATGGATCTACGGGAGGTAAATAAGAACTTTCGATAGATGTCATGAACCAAATATCCATATACAAATTGGAAGTATAATGGTTTGGAGGAGGGGGAATCTCGTAAATTGGTGTTACAGAAGAGTTTCAAGGATTGGATGGGAAGTCTATGTCTCATGGTGAAATAAATATGGTAATTGGAGTTGAAGTATAGAGGTCTGGTCATGGAGGGGAATATCATAATTGTTGGGATGAGAATTGTGTGCAATTTGAGTCATATGGGTGTGTACGGGTGGTGTAATGGGCGAGATGGAATCCCTCCAGCATGTGCGTCCCTCAATGATGAGTGGGCATCAATATGTGTAATGATCCATCTAGTGTCACAATGCGCAAGGGCATCACATGCCCTCATTTACTGCCATACAAATATAGTGAATGTTAATAATGTTTGATACAGAGGAAGATGTGGGTAATATGGTTTGGCATACTGCTGCTAGGGTAGTCCTAAATTGAGGGAGGGTTAGGAAGTGGTGCGTGTAATGGTCATGTTGAGAATAGATCGCGTAAGCGTGCCTAGTTCTCAAAGAAGGAATAGCTACCAAATGATACCGATCTTCGAATGGATAACACCTTGGAGAAATATGAGAACTTATGAGTCCCCTATTCCTCCTTAGGAAGGCTCTTGAGTCCCCAAATACAAAGTTTTCAATCTTCTAACAATGGATAAAAATGGAAATACAATGGTGAAGAATTGATGGTTGAACTTCTCAAGAGGAGAGAGGCACAACCCTTGCTATCGATGATCAAAGAGTTATAAGAGAAAGATGGCTTCTCAAAGACAAATTGGAAATCATAACAATACTCAAATTGCTTCTTATTTTTTGCATGCAATGGCCCTTTATTTATACGAGGATGGATATGTTTTTCCCAAATAGATTCAAATGTGAATGGGAGGCCCTTCGAGGTACCTCCCATCATTTTTAATGATCCCAAGGTGAAATTTGGGGGTAATTTTGGGTATGGGGGAGATCCACTCCATCCCAAAAGTGGTTGAGGCTCGACCAAACTCATCAATGCGTTGTTTTTGCATTTGCGTGGGTATTTTGAATATCAGTCCTGAGGACCACGCCATATGCGAATCATACATTGTGTTAGCCCGCACAAATGTGCACACACTGCTTTTGGTGGATGTGCACATTTTTTCAAAACCACTTTTATATATTTTTATGTTTGTCTTTCCAAACTGAATGTAATCATTCCATAAGTATTGGTAGTATTCTTTGTTTGTGTTAACTTTTTCTTCATCCATTGTCTACATTTGTGGTGAGCCATTTTTCGGTGATAACACTCCTCACAAGGAGTGGTTTTTTTAATATGAAAAGTATAATGGAATTTGACATCTAGAATTACAGGAGGTCAAAAATTCAAGTTGTTTCTCAAGGATGGAAGGATTAGAACACTCCCCGAGGTTTTGTAAATTCCAAAGCTAGATAAAAACTTGATATCCATAAGCAATATGAGTGTTGCAGGTTTACATATTGTGTTTGAAAGGGAAACGTACGAAATGGTTTGAGTAATGGTGTTGGGAATCACTATCATTGATGGATGTAACCGTTCTATTTTTCTTGAGGGTGGAAATGGAGAATATAGAACCCCTATTGTCTCTAGAGATAAGACAATGCTATGAAAGCAAAGGCTAGGACATATTGGATAGAAGGGACTTTTAGTATTACATGGTAAACATATGGTTGAAGGTATGTTTGATTGCCCCCTAAAATTTGGTTTCTATAAACATTGCAATATATATGGTAAATATAATTAGGTAAGATTCTCATCTGGTGCTAGAAGAGCAAAGGGAATATTAAAGTTAGTACACATTGATGTGTTTGGTATTGTGATTATTCCATCATTAAGTAAATTTGTGTACTATATTTAATTCATAGATGATTTCTTGAGAAACACACGGGTTTATTTCCTCTTAAAGAAATTTGAGGCATCTGGTAAATTTAAATATTTAAAGGCTCTTATGTAGAATTAGATAGAGAAGAAAATAAAGGTGTTGAGAATATATGATGGTGGATAGCTCTGCAAGAATGAATTCGAGGAATTCTCTGAGAAGTGTAGAATAGAAAGGAAAAACTCTATTGCATACACACCTCAATAGAATGGGGTTGTATAAAGGATGAATAGGATGTTGATAGAAAAATAAAGGATAATTCTTAGTGGTGCTAGGTTAGGATAGGAATTCTAAGTAAAGGTAGCAGATACTACCTATTACATGGTAAATTTATCACCCACATTAGTGTTGGCTGAAAAAACTTCGCACGACGAATGGAATGGTAAAAAATCCTCTACTAAACATCTCATATTTTTTGGCTATGATGCTTATATACATGTTCCAAAGAGAAATAGGAGTAAGTTGGATACTAAATATGAAAAATTTATATTTATTGGTTATAAAGATATTATAAAAGGTTATAAAATTTGGAACCCAATAACTAAGAATATTGTTTATAGTCTGGATATTGTTTTTAGAGAGGTTAAAGATGTTCCCAAATGGGAAGCCTTATTAAGGGAAAAATAATCAGAGATAATAGAGTTTGAGTTGAATGATGAAGATTATGACTCAACAAAAGAACATGAATCATAAGAAGAACCTCATACTCTAGTACTAAGTGTTGGTTGTGGATCCCAATTTCCTTCCTAATTTAGAGGTTTTGTTTTAGTCGCATTTGGATCCTAGTCCCTAGTGGGGTTTTTGTTTTTTATAATATTCACATGATTATCCCCACAAATTGTTACATTGTGCCAGGTTCAGTGGGGGGTTCATAAGGGGGGCGAAGCCCCTGAGAAAATTTTTTGGGGTGTATTTTTTGCATTCGTTTTGGGTGGTTTTGGCACATGGTTTTTTAGCCCATGGTTTTCTAATTATAGTTAAGGATTTACAATTGTAATCTAATCCAGGTCAATGGATTAGGAATTTTGGATGTCAGAGGATGTTATATATTATATTTTAATTTCATAGTGAATCTAGACCATTCATTATTAGGTCACATATATGACGGTAAAATTTATGTTGGTACTACTTTTTCCCTAAAAGGAAACCCCTTTTTAAAATAGAGAATTGTATTGCGGCTGTGTATAGTGAGCGATTATAGTGTGTCTGAGAGATGAGACTATGAGAAAGTGAAGATTAAGTTGTAGTTGATGTCCTCCAGGTGTTATCTCTTCATTTTGATTGACCGAATGAAGGAAGGACTACTTGTTTCTCCATGGATGTATCCCATATCAGGTAAACTGTGTATACTAGTGTCTGTCTTGCATTGTGTTATTATGTGTTTTATTTATTCATTCATTTTGATTTGTTTTATTAATATTGCTTTGTGATCCTATTCCTAACAATCAAGAACCATACTGAGGATCTCTCTTACGAAGATTGTGCGTTCCAAATTGTTGCATAGGTTCAGGAAATGAAAATCGTCACCATTGTTGTGGCTGAGAAGATCTACAAAAATGTATTTGAGAGACCATATGTGAATGGTCAAGCTATAATAAAACATTTCATCAGTGTCATTGATGAATGGGAGCTCCTAAGGCCTGTATTCGACACTCACGATAAACTGAGTAATCCAGGTTTTTTTGATCCAGGAGAGACCAAAGTTGTATTACTATTCGGTTGGGTCTGATGCGAACATTTTGGGGCTTCAAGTCTTAGTGAAGGATTTTTTGCAGAGTGAAAGTACTATATGTCGTGTTTAGGTTTCCAAAAAAACAAAAATGAAATTGAAACATGGTTAAGTACGTGGTTGATATGAATCGAAATCAAGTCAGAGAAAACAAGTTGAACTATGATCGATTGTCCTTCACTGAAGGTTGAAGAGATTCAAGATCTGTAGAATCTATTTTAATTTTGGATAGTATTAATTTTGAATGAGAGAGGTGAGAATCAAATGTAAAAGGTTTTGAATGAAAAGTTTGAGGTGGAGAAGTTCAAGAAAATGCAAGAAGCAGGTGGAGGTCAAAGAAATGGCAAGGTGAGAAGATGGTAGCATTTCTAAGTGTCGGTAAGAGAAGTGATGGACATGGTGAGTGCATTCCCATGGAGTCCTGAAGGAAATAACAACACTAACAAAAAATATTACAATTATAATTGTAACACACCCAGCCTATAAAACCTGTTGGCTTATGCCACACTAAAATTATTGCGGAACTGTATAGATTGTAACATCCCCAACCTTCCCAGGTCAGGGCCATGTTACTCCATAAAAACAATAATTTCATATGTATACATATATAACTTTAAACAGGAAAACACATTCTAAAAATAAACAGATTCATGTGGAAAATAACAGTAAACATATACATACATCATACACAGGAAATACCCATAAATATAACATATGTGTAAATACACATCATGTAAACTGATACACAATTGATACTTATCTTTTATATAAGTTCACCAACTACATGCAAAACTTCCATGATCCTACGATCCTTAGACCATGCTGGTCATAACTCTCAGCAATGGGTCACCCCCGAGCTTGTACTAAACTCCACCTAGGTAAAGGGATTCCTAGGATAGGCCGAGAAAATACAAACAATAGGAAGGATTTATTCCCAGGAGCTAACTCAAACTACCATCCTACATTCTCTCATTCCCTACATGCATGTCCCACCCTAGGAAGTGTGCCACTTCTCTTCTCAACAGTCCTTCGATTGCCCCACTTCCCTTCTATGCATTTAGCAACAGGTCGGATAGGAAGTCTTAGAGCACTATAACTATATCTTGGCTCCCTCAAGAAATCACTTTCCCAACAATTATCTCACTTGGAGAGAGCTTCTCAAGGGCCTGACAACTCACCTCTTCAATTCATGAGCATGTTAACCCGCCTCTTAAGTTTAGTGCTTAAGTAAACCAATTACAGGTAAAGGTGCAGACAACAACAACATTCAAGGTATGGAACAGATGTTTCTCACAACAGAAAGGTACAACACTGGCTCAGGTAGGTAGAAGTGTGTTGTACATCTGAGGAGGGATACAATTTACTGTTGATAATAGGAAGGGTATGGGGAAGTTCAAAAGTGTGTGCAGGTTCTAGAGGTGCATGCATGATGTAGAGGTCGATCGATGGAAATAATGGATGAGTGCGTGAATGGTTGAGTCCCCCTGAAATGGACTAATTTCCCCCATCTTTATCTACATGTTCCCTTTATGACACATGGATCTCAAGGATCTTGGTTGGATCCACTTGTAATTTATTCTTTCTTCCATGAGACTTAGGATAAAATAATTATCCTCACCATAGTATTTTAGGAATAATAATATAATATTCCTTTGCAAATAATCCCTTTAACTTATCCCATTTTCCTAGGATTTTATCCCCTCTCATTCCCCTCCTAGTGGAGTTTAGTCCCCCATACTCTTTTATCATGGTCGTTCTACATGCAATGATGTATTATATTAATGATATGACTATTTACATATAAAAAAATAGGCTCATTGGCCTTTACAATTTAGGCTCTCAAGCCTAATCATCACATAAGCCTCCTGGATTATAATCACCTGACTCATCAGCCTATAAAACATGTTTAGAATTCAACTCGAGATCAGTCTTGGGGTAATACATTCCCCTCCCCTTATTTATGAACTATCCTCATTGCATCTTATTTACATATTACCATCAAAATTTTCAAAAATATTCAAAAAGATGTTGGTATTCTGCCCACATAACATCTTCATGCTCCCAAGTTGCATCCTCAAGACCGTACTAGGTCCAGTGGACATTTACTAGCTCTATGGATTGATTTTGGAGCTGCTTGATCTTCCGGTATAGTATGCACATCGTATGCACTTGAAAAGTGCCTTCTTGTTCCACCATAATCACATTCCAATCAATAACGTGATTAATACCAGGTACATGCTTTTTGAGCAATGATACATGTAATACATTATGAACATAAATTGATGCAAGTAATGCAATCATAAAGGCTACATGCCCAATCCTCTCTAGGATTTCAAATGGCGCACAATAACAAAATGCCAACTTTGAATAATTTCCCAACTTCAGGGAACTTCTGTTGGCCTTCACTTTCAAGAATACATGATCACCCACTTTAAATTCTCTGTGAATTCTTCCCTTATCAACATAACTTTTCTATCTATCTTGAGTAGCCTTTAAATTCTACTTTATTTTTGACATCTACTCTTCTATTTCTCTAAGTAAATTGGGTTCGACCATTGCTCTATATGTTGGGTTGTCCTAGATTACGGGTGTGTTACACCTTCTACCATAAAGTGACTCAAATGGGCTCATATTTAGAGATGTTTGGTACCCATTGTTATAACAAAACTCTACCAAATGTAGGTAGTATTATCATTTTGATGGTTTATCCATCATATACATCCTCAACAGATCCTCAATCACTTGATTCACTCACTCTATTTTCCCATCAGATTTTGGATGATAAGTTGTGCTAAAATTCAAATTTGTTCCAAATCCTTTAAATGATCCTTTCCATAAATTTGATGTAAACTTTGGATCTCTATTAGACACAATTTTCTTGGGTATACTATGCAATCGAGCAATTTCCCTCATATAAATATCAACAATGTTGGTTTCCTTGTGAGTGAGCTTCATTGGAATAAAATGGGCAGCTTTGGTAAGCTTGCTCACCACTACCATGATCAAATCATGATGCTTTCTTGTTCTAGGAAGCTTGGTGACGAAATCCATTGTTACCAGTTCCCATTTCCACTTATGGATAGGTAATGGTTTCAACAACCCAGTTGGGTGTCTATGCTTAGCCTTGACCTTTTGACACTCCAAAAATTTGGCAATGTACCCAACCACTTATTTCTTCATGCTTGGCCAATAATATTGGCTCTTGACAACTACAATTGTTTTATGATACCCTGGGTGTCCAACATAAGGTACATTATGAATTTATCTCAATATCATATTTTTCAATTCTTGAGAATTTGGTACATAAATTATTCTTCTGTACATGAGAATTTCACCATTTCTCATGTTGTAGTCCTCAATTTTCTGTTGCAAATTACCTTGTTGTAATTTTGCCACTAATTCCATGTATTAACAATATGATTTTGCAGTTTCTAATATTCTTTCTTTCAAATTGGATTGGTACATGGTAATGGATGTAGCATGCAACTCATGTTCTCTTCTTCTGAGTGCTTTAACCACCTTGTTCTCTTTCCCTTTGATATGATTTATATCAAAGTCGTATTCATTGAGAAATTCCAACCTCTTGCGCTGCGTGGAATTTAGAGTTGGCTAATCAAATAAATATTTCAGACCATTATGGTCTGTCCTTAGCTTGAATCTTTTCCCCATTAGGTAGTGCATCCACTTCTTTAAGGCATGCACTATGGATTCCAACTCCAAATCATGAGTGACATAATGTCTTTCATGCTCCTTCAAATTCCTTGATTCATAACATACACCATACCCATTTTGACTGACGACTCCACCAATTCCTTTTGTGCATGCATCTGTGAATACCATGAAATATTCATTTGGATCAACAATCCTTAGTATTGGAGCACTGGTTAATACTTGCTTCAGGTGTTGGAAACTCTTTTCACACTCCAATGTCCACTGAAACTTCACTCCCTTCTTTTGTAAGGAAGTGATCGGGTATGCAATCTTTGAGAATCCTTAAATATATCTTTTGTAGTAGCTTGCAAAGCCCATGAATGATCTAACTTATGTCAAATTATTAGGTGTTGACCATCCTCTAATGGTCTCAATCTTTTCAGGATCTACTTCTATCCCTTCCTCATATATGATATGCCCCAAATAATGAATTTGGTTCTGATAAAATGAGCATTTGCTCAATTTGGGATACAACTAATGCTCCCTTAATACTTTTAATACCATCTTCAAGTGTTTCTCGTTCTCTTCTTTCGACTTGGAATATATAAGAATGTCATCCAAAAATACAATGACAAACTTATCTAAGTATTCTTTAAAAATACCATTCATTAAATAGATGAAGACAACTGGTGCATTTGATAACCCAAATTGCACCACTATGAAAACATAATGACCATACCTTGTTCTAAAAGAAGTCTTGTTGATGTATTCATATTTAATTCTTACCTTATGATTACCTTACCTGAGATCAATCTTGGAGAATATTTTTGCATTCTTCAACTGATTAAAGAGGTCATTGATCCTTGGCAAAGGATACTTATTCTTTACAGTTACTTTGTTCAACTTCCTAAAGTCAATACAAAGTCTCAATGTTTCATATTTCTTTTTCACAAATAATATTGGATCACCCCAAGGTGACACACTTGGGCATATATAACCCTTCTTTAGAAGCTCTTCAAGTTGCATTTGCAACTCCTTTAATTTTGGTGTACTCAT
The DNA here is from genome assembly GCA_000966675.3 of Picea glauca. Classification (NCBI taxonomy): domain Eukaryota; kingdom Viridiplantae; phylum Streptophyta; class Pinopsida; order Pinales; family Pinaceae; genus Picea; species Picea glauca. The sequence continues at coordinate 93,405 of JZKD02S0153562.1, read as the reverse complement.
CCTGTAAGGGGTCTTGGATATTGGAGCTACTCCAGGCATCCAATTTATAGAAAAATCAATATCTCTTTTAGGGGGTAATCTTGGTATTTATTTAAATACATCATCAAACTCTTTCAGGACTGCATAATATTCAATATTTGACACTCTATCTTTAGGTGTCTCTTCCATATGAGATGCAAATATTTGGCATCTTTTTCTATAACATTTCTTTAGTTGCAATGCTGAAATTTCTTTGACAACTACTGCCCTAGGAATTCCCTACACTATCCTTAGGTTCCCTTCTTCATCCTAGCAAGTAAATTCTTTATTATAGCAGTCTAGTATAGAATGGTGTTGGTCTAACCAATCCATACCAATTACACAGTCATAGGAACCTAAAGGAAATATATTCAAGTCTACCCTAGTGCTTAGTCCATTCATTCCCACTAGACATGACTTAAGCATCTCATTAACTTTTATTTTGGCTCCAGTAGCCAACTTCACCAACCAAGATTTTCCATGCTTGATTCTTGGAAAATGAATTATTTCCACCATCTTAGGATCTATATAAGTATGACTAGATCCTGAATCAATTAAAATTGCAATGGTTTGGTTGTTTATCATACCTTCCAATTCAATCATGTGTGATTGAAACTCTGCTTGCTTGTTGTTTAGGGTTGCATAGATCCTGGGTACATTTCTTCCCATGTCCTCCACTGTTTCATCTTGTTGTACATTATGAAAATCTCTCACTTTTTCACTTCTATGAGGATAATCTCTATACATATGATTTCTCTGACAACCAAAACATTTAATAGGTGGTTTCCTTGGCCTTTTCCCACCTGACTCAATCATTTTGGGTTCTCTAGAAGATGGCTGACCCTAAGGACTATTTTTGAAGAATGATGGATTATTCCCCTTCTTCCTCTGATCCATATTGAAATTCTTCTTGTCTTCCCAAGATTTTTGGAAAGTTGGATTTCCTTTATGATGATCATATAGGGATTTATCTCACCTTATGGTCTCTTCCAATGTTTTGGTATCATCATACTATATATTGTCACTAATGAATGATGGAAACCCACTCAAATACCTCTGAATCTTAATTGTCTCATCCTTGATGAAGGATACATACTTCAACAGTTCTAAAAACCTTCTTTCATATTCATTAATGGTCATACTCCCAAGCTTGAGTTCAAATAAATCCTTCATTTTCTTGTCATAATATCTCTTAGTCAAGTATTTCTTTTGAAAATATTTCTTGAATTCCTTCCAAGTAAATTTATTCTCTTTAATGTGTTAAGCCTACACAATTTGGTCCCACCACATGGATTCCTTCCCCTTGAGATGATAGATAGAAATTATTCCTTGTGCATGCGAAGAATAATTATATAATCGAAAATACTTTCTCATGACTAGAAGCCAAGTCTCGACATCTTCATCCTTCATGTGCTCACCTTGAAACATAGGAGGTTTGATTTTTTTCATTTCTCCTTGTAGTTCATCCACCCGAGGTCTCTTCTTATGTTTTGAGACAGGGGATGAAGTTGAGATAATGTGTTCTCTCCTATTGGAATGCCTTGGGGAGCGATGGTGATGTCTGCTAACACTCCTTTCTCTACCTCTCTCATCAGGAGACCTATGACTCCCATATTTCCTTGAGCCATTCTCCTTATCCAATTTATTTTCATTTCTGTCCAGGTTCTGCATTAACTTCATGTTGAATTCATCTTGCTTCTCCTTAGATTTCATAAGACTTTCATTATCTTATTTTTGAATTTGGACATCCTTTTGCAAATTTTTAATGGTCTCTACCATATTCATGTTTTCTTCCTTTCCTTCTCCATGTCCATTTGAGTTTGTACCTTCAATACCCATATGGATATCCATCCCTCTCATCTCATATTCGTACCTATAAGCCCCATGTGTATATTCCATCCCTCTGCACTCTATGTTGATCCTTATCTGATCTAGTTGTTGTTAACTCTACAAAATGTGAAGCCAACAGAACTTTGTCAGGCTAACTGTCTCAACAATTTCATGAAAATATGAACCATTCGAGTTCAATAAAACATCATACTTATTTCTTCTGATTTTTTGCAAAATTGATTGTTCAACTCAGTTTTATGGGTGAAGAGTTATATTCTAATGTCGAAGGTCTTTCCAATGACTTCTCCCTTGCTCAATTCTCAGTCTTGAGAAAAAATTTATGGATATTTGAAAAATTGTCCTTCCTAGGGAGGTGATCTCTGTACAACTATTCTTCTTCTACAGAGTCAAATTGGATCTTGGACACATGTTGGATTCTCTCATAAAGTACACAAGTCTTCTTTACATATTTTGGCATAAGCATGTACAAATCAGAACCCCATAGACTCCTTCTTTGGTCCTGTTTCTGTCTTTGGAAACAACAATTCGACACTATCCCTCCTTTATTTCGACCAAAGTCTCATATGAACAAGGGCTATGACCAAGCGCTTAGCCACAAAGTGTTGTTCAAATATCTGAGACTCGTAGCTTCAGAACTTTGGGCTTCAGAGGCTCTTACTACCTCACGCCTTATTTCTCTCGAACACCAAACCGACGAACTCTTGCATGGTACATCTATGGAGCTTCGAGGCTCCACTTCTTCCGAGCTTTGAGACTTTGGATCTTCGAAAATTCGAGCTTCGAAAGTTCCGACTACTCCACACATCGTTCCCTCTGAATGTTGAACTGGAAAACTCTCGGAGAAGTTCTTCGAAGCTTCTCGCTTCAAAGGTTCTTGCATCAACATACTCCCATATCCACAAATGCCTTATATATGAACTTCTAGAGTCTTATCATCCATTACTCACCAGGGGGGTGCTACGTGTTGAAATTATAGAGATTACACATGGCTTAATGTATGGGTGAAACGTCTCGAGTTCCAATTGGCATAAAAGGTCTATGAAAAGAATGAAACAATATGACACATGACATGCATAGAGTGGGTGCACGTCACCTTAGGTGATGTCATCATGTGATGTCACTACAATGATATGGGACTTCGAGGCTTTAGGACTTAGAGACTTCGAAGGATATCACACTAGAACACATCAAAACACTTGAATGTCGAACTTCTGAACTCCCAAACAGTTGTCCTCCAGAGCTTCGGAACTTCGGGCCTCTGGGACTTCGAAACTCTGGGATTTAGAGAACTTCCAAACATAACACTACAAATATCTTGAACAACGAACTTCCGAACAATTATTCCCTAGAGCTTTGGCACTTTGGTGCTCTAAGACTTTGAAACTTCAGGCTTCAAAGAATTTCATACTAGAACACTTTAAATCATTCGAACGCCGAACTAGCAGACTCCCGAATAGTCGCTCTCCAGAGCTCCAAGACTTCGGGCTTTAGGAGACTTCTCAACATAACATTACAAATCTCCCAAACGCTAAAATTTTGAACTGTGCTTCTCCATAGTTTTTGGAATCTAGTGCTTCGGGCTTCATAAATTTTCATTATTGATCACCACCCAACCCCTAAACTGTCGAGCATCAAAATAACGAACACTTTCTAATCTTCAGACACGTGTCCCCAAACATGAATGGTCTGAATTGGTTCCAGACATTGAGTCTTTGGGGAACTCTTCACTCTGTGCAACCACAAAAAAAAATTACCCGAAGTGTTGAACTGTTGAACCACTTGGGGATCCAATGGACGTCCTTCTCCCAAATTATCTACGATGTATATTCACTCTGAGACTTTAGAGATTTGGGGATTTTTCCTCCTTTCTTCCAAAGACTTAAAATTTTTTGAAGTAATGAAGTTAGAAGGACTTGAGGGGTTAACCGCCATGCTCCTTTTCCCCATATCTAACAACTATGAAGGATTCAGACCCTTCTCGAGAAAATCCTATGACCATTGTGGTTTCCTGAACCGCTACACTTTCTAATATTTAAAACACAATTAAGGTGTGATCTCAACTCCCTCTTGGCACTCATGGTTGCTATGAAACTCAATTTTTTTCCCGTTTCGACAACAATTCACTCTGAAAATTTTTCTTCAATTTCCACTTACATGACCCACCCAGGCTCAGTGTTGAAAACATAAGCTATGACACCAAATTGTACCACACCCATTCTATAAAACCTATTGGGATATGCCACACTAAAATTATTGCGGTAATGTATAGATTGTAACATCCCAAACCTTCCTAGTCCAGGGCCATGTCACTGCATAAAAACAATAATTTCATCTGTATACATATATAACTTTAAATAGACAAACACATTCTGCAAATACAAAAAATCATGTGGAAAAGAATAGTAAACATATAAATACAACATACAAAGGAAATGCCCATAAATATAACATATGTATAAATACACAACATGTAAATTGATACACAATTGATACTTATCTTTTATAGAATTGCACCAACTACATGCAGACCTTCCATGAATCTCCCAACCTTAGACCACACTGCTCATATCTCTCAATAGTGGGTCACCCTTGAGATGGGACTAAACTCCTCCTAGGTAAATGGATTCTTAGGCTAGGATGAGACAATACAAACAACAAGAAGGATTTCATCCTAGGATCCAACTCAAACTACCAACCTACAATATGTCAATCCCCACATGCCTATCCCACCCTAGGAAGGGTGCCCTTTCTCTTCTCAACAATCCTTTGAATACACCACTTCTCTTCCATGGCTTCAGCGACAGGCCAAACATGAAGTCTCAGAGCACTGTAGTTATTGTTGGGATCCCTCAGGAAATCACTTTCCCAACAATTATTTCACCTGGAGAGATTTGCTCACAGGCCCGGCAACCCACCTCTTCAATCCATGGGCCCAACAACCTGCCTCTTCATCTCAGTGCTTAAGTCAATCAGTTATAGGTAAAGGTGAAGAAAGTAGCAAAATTCATGGAATGGAACAAATGTTGCTCATAACAGAAAGGTGCACCACTAGCTTAGGTAGGTACAAGTGCGTTTTTTATCCCAGGAGGGATACGGTTTACTGTTGATAACAAGAAAGGTATGGGGAAGTTCAAGAGTGCATGCAAGTTCTAGAGGTGTGCTCGTGATGCAGAGGTCGACTGATGGAGAGAATGTCTGAGTGCGTGAATGGTTGATTCCCCCCAAAATGGACTAATTTTCCCCACCTTTATTTGCATGTGCCCTTGATGACACATGGCTCTCAAGGAGCTTGGTTCTCTCCACTTGTAATTTATTCTTTCTTCCATGAGATTTAGGATAAAATAATTATCCTCACCATAGTCTTTTATGAATAATATTATAATATTCCTTTGGCAATAATCCCTCTAGCTTAGCCCCTTTTCCTAGGCTCTTAGCCCCTCCCTTTCCCTTCCTAGTGGAGTATAGTCTCCCATTCTCTTTTATCACGATCGGTCTACACACAACGATGTATTATATTAATGATATGTGTGTTTACATATAAAAAATAGGATCCCTGGCCTTTAGCATCTAGGTTCTCTAGCCTAATCATCACATAAGTCTCCTGGCTTATAATCACCTCACTCACCAACCTATAAAACATGTTTACAATTCAACTAGGGATCGGTCTTGGGGTATTACAATAATGGAGTTGAAAATCTAATGTAAATGAAAATACAATTGTAAGACTCGATTAGGCATGCATACCCCTGGTAAATTATGAGTAGAGTTTAGATGTATAACTAGGTGATAGGGGGGACATGCTAGATTCTCAAATACCCTTATTATAAACTTTAAGGAGGGTAGGACCTAGGTAATTACCTTAAGTCAATTTTAAAGGGGGGGGTGTTTCTTTAAACTTGACTTGGTGAAAGAGTCAATGAGTTAAATTCATTTTAGGTCAATAGTGGTGGTTTTTGGACCCGTGGTTTTGGTAGCTCATGGTATTGTGTCTATGGATTTCATGTAATGAAGCCTTTAAATAGATTTAGGATCCATTGTAATGGGCTTGGAGGTGAGCGGTGAAGGATCACTTGGTTGGCTTGGTCAGATTTGGTCAAAGGAACGAAGATATATTTGGCTAGTTTTTCATGTATGGGTTTTCCAAGGTAAATCATGTGTCAATGATGCCTCCATGAATTGTTTGTTTTTGTTGCTTTTGTTTTATTATTTCTCTCCCAAGATTTTTTTCTCCTCACAAGGAGATTAATTAATAAAAGAAGGTAACCAAAAGGGTATACTCCACCTGATTTTCACTCTAGTCTTTCTTTATCTATTACTGATGATTATCCCATAACTATTAGGGAGGTTGTGGATCCATAGGATGATAAAATATGGAAAAAAACCATACTTGAAGAAATGGCTACCTTGGATAAGAATGAGGCCTGGGATCTAGTTAAGTTTCCATATGGAATAAAGTCTATTGGTATAAAATGGGAATTTAATAAGAAGTTGAATGCAGAAGGTAAAGTGGAGAAGTACAAATCGTGCTTAGTAGCAAAGGGATATTCCTAGGTAGAGGGAATTAATTTTCATAAAAAATTCTCATATTGCTAAATTAGCATCTATTGAATTTTTTTTGTCTATTGTTGCTTATTTTGATCTTGAAGAAAATAATATAGATGTGAAGACAACATTCCTACACGAAAATATTGAAGAATAAATCTACATTAAACAACCAAAATGTTTTTTAGTAAATGAAAAGAAAGAGTTGGTTTGCAAGTTGAAAATGCGTAGGGTGTTGTTTCTGATAAATGATGAATCTCTTGGTCTATGTATTTGACTAGTTGAATGAATAAAATGAAATATGAAACTACTTCTATTCTTTACTATCCTGGCTATGTGTCCAATTAATGTTTGTTTTAATGTTACATGTTTCTAGTCTTTAAGTATATTGCAATGGAAAGTATGAATGCCAACCAAGTGGATTCCCTATGTAATTTAACCCTTCATCACTGACAAAAGACCATATGGTCTCATTGATTGCCATGGCATATTGGATGGCACCTTCTTCAGTCTTCAACTTGGGATTGATATGTCGACACCTTGGGAATTTTGTTGGTCAACTCTGGAGAAACCTTGGGTCATCAACCCCTCAGTGTCAAGAAGGATGCATGCAAGTGAACCAACACTATAGACTCATTGAAAAAGTATGCTAGTACTGATAAGTTGTCTTTGTGTAGAGAATCAATGGGAATTTATGTCTTGAAATTTTGATCTTGTGATCCCTGAGATACCTATATGTAAAGAAAACAACAAGTGAGAGAATGTTGGGAATATGTTATATTCTTATGGGTTATTTTTGGTTTGTTTTTGGTTTATTTTGGTTTTTTACGGCCAATGGTTTTATAGACCATTTTAATCTGATGTTGGTTAAGGAATTAGGATTGTAATCTAATCTGGGTTAACATATTAGGATATTGGAAGCCATAGAGTCCTATATATTGTATTTTAAATGATGAATTTAATACAATGAGAAATAGAGGTGTGACTCTAAAGTTTCTTGTTTTTCCTAGTTAAAAGTTAAATGTGCACACATGCCATTGTTGTTTTTTCTATTTTTTAAAAGAATTTGTATACATTATTTCATTGTAAAAGGTTTAAATCTTACATTTTACACCAAGAAAAAACAATCAAAAGACCAAATCCCAAATCTAAATGTAGAGTTGCAATGAATGAGAATGAATTATGTAATTTATAACATATTCTTTGAGTTCATACATACCACATTTACTTAAGGTGATGCTCTCTTTGAAGATGCATGTAAGGACCTCTTCTCCTTCGGTGAAGGTGAGGCCTATGGGGTTCTAGAAGAAAACAAAAAATAACATAGTATTTTTCCATTAAATAAAAAAAAGTGGCACCTACACTTGAGGGTATAGGTGGTAAATAGAGGATGCACATAGACAATGATATAAGGATTGACATGGAGCTCATGTTTAATGGAGTCTCTATGTGTTGTTATGTGATGTGTTTATATATATATAAGGTGAGTGAAAGATAATAATGGTCTCTCATGATGCGTTAATGGCAATGCAAACCTGGAAAAACAACAATATGTTAACTTGGAGGGATTACTCAAGGTACTTTTACAATGAATTTGAATATGATGTAAGAATATGAAACGTGGGAAATTGAATTAGCTTTCCGAATATACAAATTTTATTCATATAAATGGCGAATAACTATGTCAAATTTGATTTTTTTCTAACAATGGTATCTTATTTTTCCAACAAAATATAAGGTATATGTTTTTTTTCATGGAGGTGTTGAGTACCTTAATGATGGAATTTAATTCCAAAAACTTGTATACTTGTAGAGAATGCATTTTTCTTCTGCCATTTATTTTTTGGAAATCTATAGTAATAATTTTATATGTTTTTTAAATTATCAAAGTCAACATATCCCTAAAATTACAACGTCTTTTGTTCGTGCAAGCTAAGAGGGTCTTAACATGATAAAAACAAATTTGTTTTTAGATCGTAGATATCGGTCTCCTCTAGTGCCGCATAAAACTATTTTGAGAAATGGTTAAGTCGAAAAAACATTATAGCATAAATAAGAGAGGTCTGTATTGTAGGATTTCCATATATGCAGAGACAAAAATAGGTTAAAAATAGTAAACAATATTATTTTTTTTTTTAAATTATACATTTGGAATCTTCATAGCCAACTCTATCTATGTTTGTAGTTTCGCCAACAACTGGATTGTTTTTCCTATAGAAAAATAACGTCAAAGAAATATATATAGAGAGGTATTAAAAAAAATGGAGGTTTTTATCAATTTGTAGACTGAACCACTAGGTTTGTCATCCCGATCCTAAATCCAAGGAAACCAAGTCAACATACACATTGTCAATCCTACCCCAAAAAAATTGAATTCGAAAGAGCACACGCGCTTTCTGAAGAGCACGCACATGCTCTAAGAACGTGCACACATTCTGAATAGCACACAATTGCTCCTAAGAGCGTGCACAAACTCTTATAAGTTATTTATTTTGTGGCATT
>JZKD02S0153562.1:67931-84187 GCA_000966675.3 Picea glauca | reverse complement strand
AAAAAAAAAAAATGTTCAATAAAGAAAAAAAAAACTAAGAAAATGTTCAATAATAAAAAGAAAAACCCTAAGAAAATGTTCAATACAAAAAAAGAAAACCTAAGAAAATGTTCAATCAAGTAAATGCAAGGTATATAGAATCCATCGAAACATCCATTTGCGCAAAATGAGAAGGGAAACAAAAAATATATAGTCAGATATTATGCATCAAATATTTTGACAAACTGGAAGAATCAACCCGACAATGGGGAACAACTTATACAATGATGTGGAGAAACTAGAAGGCACAAATTTCCCTTAGGCCCATGATGATGACATTATGAAATCAAACAAAGGCACAAGGGAATATATCTCACATAGATAATGGGTATGCCAACAGATCAATTGAAGATCACACAACATCTAATAAGACAGTTGGCCTTATATCTCCATACCATATGCATGTAAGTACATCGTCAATCACAACTAATAAGGAACAATGATCATTTCCTATATATGCACAATCACGCAAGCATGAGACATTTTCAGATTGGGAATCTTTCCACCTCATAAAATGTCATCATCATACACAAATCAAGATCCTTTATAAGAAAACCAAAAGAACAAAGAAAAACATCTTGCAAACAGTTAAGTTCCCAAAATAGGCTATGTTGATGATGAACATCGCAGACAATGACCCACCTGGGCCTCCCCTCCCTATGAGAAAAGATAACCAACCATATTGGATATAAACGTCAGAAGGAGATGTTCAACATTGCATAAAGGAAGGAATGTTCGTATGGGGCACTATTATCTCAATCTCAAAGACATAAGGGAATTTGAGAGTTATCCCTAACCTGCGGTTGTATAATTTGGCCAACATGGAGCAACAACTTGAGATTCAAGGCATCGATACCCTGCACTGGTGAAAGATGAGGGCCGAGTGGAAGACGTTGGACATTCTTCCAACTAGCTTGTACCTAAACCATTCCATGGTTTAGTACATATTTGAGTTCCATGTCATTAAGTTTGGACTCCATGACGACTGTGGACGTAGAAGAAAGAAAATAAATGTAACAAGTGCATAAAATTTGGTGACACATGATAAGACATCTGTGGTAAACCCAAATAATTCCATGGTAAAAAATTATTCTTACAACCAAAAAGTTTGAGCATCAAACCACGAGAGAAGATAGCAACAATCTAACAAGACAAATTTTAAAAGACAACACCTATAAGATAGTTTAAGGAATCCACTTCAAGGTTGACACTTAGAGTTTCTTCAAAGAGTCCAAGGAGCCACATGTTCATCAAAGGATCCAACAATATGGACAACAAGATCCAACATTAGCATCCTCCCTTTCCTTCTTATTTTCTTTCTCATTATCATTTTGTAATAACCTCAAAGAGGACATAATAGAAACTTTTTTTATTTTTTCGCACTCCCCTCTTTCTCGAAATGAGCAAGGAATTGAGGAGGGGGAAGATCTTGTAGGGGCTAGTAGGCCCCACTGACTAGACCCAATAGTCGACTAGCCAAGTTAACTATATCATTCGGTTAGGAAGTAGGTCGAATAGAGAATTAGCATTCACTCACCAAATAGTTAAGGAATGTAACCGAATGGTAACTATACATCATACATATATATACACTATCTTGTAATAGAAAGACATAGGTCATTTTGTACATATATATAATAAAAGCTATTGATGTTTCTCCCGCACTTGTTTATGCTCTTCTATATGTCTATGTGTTCTTATATATAATTTTGTAGTGTGTAATGATCTGTGTAAGGATTTGTTGGAAACCTTCTCGTACTTCCCCCTAGACTACAATAGGTCCCACTTTTCCCTTTCATTCATTGTTTCTGAATGGATTTAGATTTTCTACAAGGAATGCTTGCAAGACCCAAACATTTCTAGCCTAATCAAGAAATCACAATATGATTCCCAAGCTACTCTAGGGTACTCTTGGTATAATGAATAGTTTCTCTATAAAGGTCACCTATATGCAAAAATTCAACCCTTAATCCATGGTCCTGTCTTAGTTTCATGCTTCACCTATCATAGACCATTCAGGTTTTACCAAAACTTATGAATGGATCAAACATTATTTCTTCTAGGACGGTATGAAACAATATGTCAACAACTTTGTGGCCGAATGTGATATTTGTCAATGCAATAAGGGCGAGACTATTAAACCTCCTAGCACACTCCAACTGCTTCCACTTCCACCTACTCTTTGGACGAATATTTCTATGGATTTCATTGTTTCTTACCCAAATCAGGAAATAACTTCATCATCATGGTGGTAGTCGATCACATTTCCAAATATGTTCATTTCCATGCTCTTCAACACCCGTTCACAACATCCATGGTGACTTAAATTTTTAACGATAATATCTTCAAACTCCATGGAATTCCTCATTCTATTGTTTCTAACCGTGATCCAACCTTTACCAACAATTTTTGGAAAAAAATATTCAAGCTCTAGTGAAATCAATTGCATCTTAGAACAACCTATCATGCCGGGAATGATGGCCAAACAAAAGCGGTTAACAAGTGTTTCGAAACATATTTGAGGTGTTTTGCGTTAGATGGACAACATCAGTGGGTTCAATGGTTACACCTAGCTAAATGGTGGTACACCACCTCTTACCATACTGCCACTCGCGTGACTCAATTTGAAGTAGTATGTGGAAAAAAACCACCATCGGTTCTCCCATACATGCCAGGAGTCTCCAAGTTTCAAGTAATTGACCACAATATTACAGCATGACTATTCTCAGTACTCTCAAAGAGAATTTGTTCAAGGATCACATGAAGCAATAAGAAGACCATGGTTATTCTGAACATCAAATTGCTAAAGGGGACTAGGTGTTTCTTCATCTACAACCATACAAGAAGACTTCACTAAAATCCCAACAATTTCATATACTGGACCCCAAATTTTATGGTCCTTATACTATTCCCAAAAGCATGGGGCTAGTGGCATATCAATTAGCCTTTACCAATAACTCCTAGATACATCCTATTTTTTATGTTTCATGCATGAAGAAAGTGATTGGAAGCAAGTGTCACACCCAGACTAGTGCACCATTAAGGAAGTTTTAGTTCAATGGAAATATATTCCACCAAAAGATGCCACCTAGGAGCCAACTACCATTCTACAACAATTTCCTCATCTTAAGCCTTGAGGACAAGATTTTTTTTCAAGGGGGAGGCATACATTAGTTAATAAGGCCTAGTTAATAAATATGAACAAGTCAATGTAAGAATACCTAATAGAAGCTTCATATTCTAAAAATATCTTCCTTTAGAATGTTCTTTATAAGATAGAATTAGTATAAATAGGAGTAGTAGGCATGAGAAAGCTTTGTCTTCAAAATTATTGTAATATAGCTCTCTCTGCTAGAGGTTTCCCCCATAAGGGGCAAGCGAAAATTGTTTTTTTGAATAAAGATATTATTTGTTGTTGGAAACATTTAATCTGTTAGAACTAAGATAGATAATATGAAACACACTAAGTGAATGGTCATTAGAATTTCAAGAGATGTCTTGGAATCTGAATCCAAGGATCAACATCATTGTATTTATACATATAACATATTGATGAATAAATGAAACTAACACTTATCTTTATCTCCTTATCTAATGGTATCAGAGAAACCTTGGTTCTTAGGCATGGTTCTCTATGGTAGTTGTCCATAACATCTATGAATGTTCATTCTTGTGTAAAAACAACTCTTTTTGCTTATCAATCTGACACTCTAATCGATTCCCTGATGTCTGTTCATCTTCCCAGCAAGTAGAAATGCCTCTGGTTATTCCCTGTCTGTGTTAGACTTCCTCAACATCATTAACACCCTCCTTTGTGTCAGATATGAGGTATTCTACTGCCACGGTCTTTCCTGCACATCTATCTGTAAAATGTTTTGCAACCAATGCCCTCTATTGGTGCATCAAACCCTAAAACACAACTGATGCTCTGTCTCTTACTCTGCATTCAACACCCGTCTCGACTCAAACCAACGACCATATTCGACCTCTCTTTTTCTTGATTTCATTTTACAGATGGGCATATTCTGCGCATTCACTTCAATCGAGTATTGAGCATTCATGCATACTATTTTCGATGCTCCATCCTTTGAATTTCGAGTATTCACTCCTCTTACAAGCATGACCAAACAGAGCACCATGTCTTCTTCTTCAGAAACAGAATTCTCCGCTCCTTGAATTTGAGTAGCCAATGAGACTCAATACCTAGACCTCTTGGACCTCTTTCCCTTCGTCAATATCAAGCCCCACTCGTACCCATCAAGCTATGAATCCTCAGTTTCATAGAAAATATCGTCACCATCCATATATGAGTTTTAACCTCTCACAGATCTCTTACCTTGGGTCGATTCCTCTTCCTTTCTCTATGTCGGTCGACTTAAACACCAGGGTCTGCAGTCGTCACTCAAGGAAATTCTCGAGCTTTTCTTGAGTCACATCAAGAAGTCCATACCTATTCATCTTATGCAACGATGGGAAATATATAAACCTAATTCTAATTGGAACGTAAAGAAACCCTAAACCTAATTCATGATTAATCTCATCCTGCAATTACTGGAGTTGCATGAATTGTTTGTCCAGGAATACCTACCCATACAGAGATGAAGTGTAGTCACCAAGTGTAGTCGATGAACCTGTGCAACAACTTAATGAAGTTCCATATATCCTCGAGAGGAGGAGAATGTGTGAGGATGGATATTCACAGAGCAACATTTGGCGTCACCTGTCGAGAACCGAGACAACGGTAGTTCGCATGGCTACCTAAAGTGAACAATAGCTTGACTGCCCTCCTAACTTGCTGCAAGGAGACATTATTTCTGGTGTTGACCAAGGATTTCAGGAGTCGATCGAGCCGTAGTTGAATCTCACACTGCAAGGAGACATTAATGCTAGTGTCGACCAAGGATTTCACATTACTTTCCAGCCAGTGTATGAATTTGGTGCATTAACACTGACTCTCTCCAAATCCCATTTGTCTTTCCATTCTATTAGAGAATAAGCGCTCTCTAAGAGTAGATACGATTTTCACCAGTTCAATATCAGACTCCACGAGTTGCAAATAGTGGAGAGCAATAGGTGCAAAGCCTTGGCCACTGATCCTAACGGGTCCATTTTTATTGTTCTGGTACCCATCCCTCTTGACATTACTGGAAAGTTGAAATTAGATGAAGGCATACTTGTGTTGTTCAGCGTATAAGACCCCATTCCAATTGCTACTTGGGCGAGGAAGGCATACTTATGTTTATCCAGCAAGTGCATTATTCCTTGAAGAAAATGTTACTGAAAAGACGAAAGTAGCATAAAATAGGCTCCTCTTTTTGAATGGGGACCATCAGTATGTTGTTTTTAATCGATATCATAGCAATGATGATGAAGCCCCTGATAATATTTACTTTAGTGAAAGAGAAGAAGGCTTTGAGCATTTTGGGGTTTTTCTTTTTGTCATACATATTATAATGTTTCCTAGAAAATTGTAATGCTATCGCTCATTTGTTATCAGGCAATGTTGGAGGTGCAACAATTTCTCTTGTTCGATTGCCAATAGATGCTGTCAATCAATCAAAGTCTGCAAGAAGAGAAATTTGTAAATGCTCCTATGTTTGTGGTCAAGGCATAGGTTCCAGATTTATATCCAAACTCTCTAGTCATTTGACAACTCTGACAACTTTGTGATAAGTGAAAATACATTTGAAGCATTGTAAGTTTATTGTTTCTTTTGTAAACCAGTGCATTTAGTCTTCTTGTGAAAGGGTGGAGTTGCAAGAAACACTTTGGATCTATTTTTGTCTTTAAAATGGCTTGAGTTGAGGAATTGTTATAGTTATTGAACGATATAATCCATTTTTCTGTGGAAAATATAGTGATACTTGACAAAATCACTTTGAAGTCTCTTGTAACGTGCTTGCAAGTTTCACAAGCGAAAGCAACATTACTTCAAACTCATAATGGACTCCTTTATGATGCACTTGAGATAAGGAATCTTTGACAACATTCTAAACTAATACCTATTTAGAGCCTTCATTTTGAAGACAAAGAAGATGATGATGTCGATTCGATCAATAGCCACTGCAAATCAGTGAGCCAACTCCAAATTCAAGTACATATTAGCTTCCTCTTTCTAAGTAGATCATTAGACCTTCGGAAGAAATTAGGTAGAACAAACATAGAATGGGTATTGGATTAGTTCAAGAGTAGATTCCGATATGCCAATGTTGTGACTGAGTGGGCCACATGGAATATCAGTGCTTCGATCTTCATCCTTTAAATAATTGTCGAAAACACAATCATCCTTCAGACATGTTTTTCAAACACAAGACAATTGCAAGAGTAAAGAACCACTATGGGTGGATGACTTCTTGGTGATGGTCATTAATAGTCAAGAAGATATGTTAGTCAAACCGATGAATTCACTCTCGAGTATTGATGCATCTTACAGTGAAAGGATTTGTATCTTCTCACCTTGTACATGAAAAGGGGGAATAACATTAGCAATTGACATCCAGTCTTCAAGTTTTGAAGTCTTATCAATTAAGCAGTGACAAGTGAGCATGACAAGTGAGTGTGATTGGTTTGTAGTTAACCTTAAACCACCACTTAGTAGAATTCCTACAAATTATGTTCTACAACGATTTGTGGTTTTCCTTAAACCTCCACTTGGTAGAAGAATTTCATCTTCTTCTAAGTCATAGTTTATGGTCATCTTTAAACCAACATTTGAGAGAACTTCCAATTAGCAAAGACATCAACTTCCAACTTCTAGCTAAAATAGGAAATGTTCTAGGAACCATTGAGCCTAGAGTAAGGTTCCAGAGTTTGTGGTTATCCTTAAACCACCAGATTGGTTTGTGGTCTTCCTTAAACCGCCATCACCATTAAGTTTGTGGTCATCCCAAAACAATCAAATTCAGAGAGCACATTTATCCATGAGTAACTGCACTCTTCCATATTTCATCTGCCCACTTTGAGATATCATCTCTCACCTTGGAATCACATACACCCCTTCGGATTAAGGGGGGCAATGTTGGAAACTTAATACGTTGGGGTTACTCGGAGAAAGAATATGAAATTTCACATTAAGTGAATTATCATTAGAAGTCCAAGAGACATCTTGGAATCCAAATCCAAGCATCAACATCAATGTATTTATACATGTAACATATTGATGAATAAATGAAGCTAACAATTATCTTTATCTTTTTATCTAACATATATGGTATTTCTCTTCTCAATATTTTTTGTTCCATTGATATCTATTGAATATTCATGGTTCTACATATTATATAAACATCGGTTACCTTACACCAACATTTTCGAACTTACTAACACCAAACAATAGTATTTATGTGGCCTATATAATTTAAGGGTCTATCCTTTAAATTTCATTCAAAATATAGTCTACAATATTCATGTTATCAATATTGTGAATATACTTTTACCGTTTCAAGTTTTCTTGATTTCATAGAACACGTTTCAACTTTGCAATGCATATTTCAGATATTCATTGAATATGACATGTTTTATTTGATGCTTAATGCTACCAATATACATATTTTGAAAAAAAAATCCTTTGTCAAAACTAAAGTTGTGGAGATTCATCTTATCACTAAACATTTGATAGCAATACAATAAGTCCTAAATCCCAGATGGATGATCTTGTTAGTGTGTCTTCTACAAATTGCTACTTTACATACAACCCCCAACAACTTAAAATTAGCTCCTTTGTTAGAAATTCAACTTTTCCAATTGGTATGTGCATTTGAAATTGTTTTCTTTAACTATTGTCAAAAATATTTTTCCAAATATAATTGCATTGTTTCTCTTCCACTTTCTCTTTGTATACAATTTAGTTTATGCTATATGTTCAGATTCCCTAGATCCTCATCTAACATAACAAATATTTTTTGTCCCATAGCAACATGAGAAAAGGAAGTGAGGACAAACAAAACAAAACAACAACATCCAAAATAGAAAACAATAGGTAGACATTGCAAAATATGGATTGAAATGCCTCCTTCAAACATTCATATGTTGATTTGTATTTTCTTACAATGTATAGGACCAAACAAATATCTTCTTTCCCAATCAACATTGAAGAGTTGATTCATTGCAAAGATTGACTATTTTTTTATGGAAATGTCATTGTCACGTATCGAGCAATACTTGACAAATCATAAAAGTGAACTAAGCTTTTGCATGCAGATTTAACAAATGAAAAAAGTTAGATGGAAATAACCTTGAATGTCTACACTAGTTTCATTGAACAACATCAATAAAATCACTTTCTAGGGAAAGCCATTTGTATTACAAATATCAAAGTTGCACCCAAAACCAATTATGATCATGGAAAAGATGAATGTATTTTGCCAGTGGAACACATGAATAACATAGAAAACATAGCACCTGCTTGTCAATAGTACAACTTTATACCAAACACATCAATTAAAAGACTTTTAGTGACAACAAAACACTATGCGATTGGAACAATAGGTGCAATTTTCACTAGTGCAAAGAAATTAGGCACACAATATATACATTGGAAATCAAAGTTGGCAATTCAAAAAATGATAAGGAAATAGTAAGTCTATTTTTATTCAAACATTTATATTACAATAGATTTGTTTCCTTCTAATGTACCTTCTAAGTAAAAAATTGGAAACTAATGTATGCCTTTGTTAAGAGGTTGCTACAATTATTTCCAACATTCGTAGTAGAGTTTGCTTTCATTTAGGAGCAACTTTCAAAGAAAAAATTTCCTATGTGGTTATTCATAAAACATTGTGAAATGAAAATAAATAACTTCAAATGTACCACGCACAAGGAGATCGACGTTCATTGCATTGTTAAAAGAAAATAACACTTTTGATGATCTAAAACTACTGTTTAAGTGCACAAACCAGGTAAAATTTAGTAAGCATATGTAGATATGTTATATTATACATTTCGTTAATTAAAAAAATATTGACTCATAGTTACATTGAATCATGTCAAATAGGTTCACGACACATTGAGAGTGGAAAACATATATTCGAATCCCTTTCATCCTATATGCTCAAAGTGAAATTTAGCAGTAGAATATTTTGTATCAATACAAGGAATGATGTTTAATTGTGCTAAATATCAAGCTCAAAAACCATTCAACTATTTACATAGGTTAAAGTGCAACATAGTCAACACAGAAAATAAAAAATTGTCATGTTGTCTTAAAGACGACATCTTAAAAAACCTTTTGCCAAATTTAACAACATTTTCATATGAAGACTATATGAAATAAAAATATGATATTATCTACATGCTTCGTGACTTTATTGTCGCTTCATATTTTCATTTTCCACATAGTTGCTCTGCATTTTCATGATCAACTTTTTTGTCTAAATAACAATAATGGATAGATGAAATTAATATTGGACTCACTGTTATAGAACTCTTGTTCATTTGTTTATAAGATTTATGTAAGGTAACATATGTAATATAATATGAAGAAATATGAATATTCAACAAAAATCAATGGAACAACAAAATATTAGAAGAGAAACACCAGAAATAATACATTTATTCAAGGAAAGCAATGTTCACTTGCCTTCCAGAACAGCATAGATCTATTACAACAATTCTCAAGACAAGCTTTCTCATGCATCCTACTCTTATTTATACTAATTCCATCTTCTAAAGAACATTCTAGAGGAAGATCTTTCTAGAAGTGGAAGCTTCTATTAGGTATTCTTATATTGATTTGTTCACGTTTATTAAGTAGGACTTACTAACTAATATCGGCCTTTATTACATCGAAAATATATTTATTCCTTATTGTCTAATGTTGGCCTTTATTACATGGAAGATATATTACTCTATCTACGTGAGGGGTTAGGTCCCTAACATGCCCTCCCCCTTGAAAAAGAGCATTGTCCTCAAGGATTAAGATGAGCAAACTACTGTAGAATGGTAGATGATTGCCAAGTGGCATCTTCTGGTAGAGTATCCTTCCAATGAAGCAAAACTCCCTTGATGGTGCGTTGACGAAGACAACACTCTCTCTAGTCTAATATGGCTTGTGGTTGCAACCAAATGGAACCTTCATCCAACAGTGGTAGGATGATATGGGTGTGGAATTTGGTGCCAATCAATTTCTTCAAGCGTGAGACATGAAAAATAATATGTATCTTGGAGTGACTTGACAAAGCAAACTAATAGGCTACTAGCCCCATGCGTTTGATAATAATATAAGGACCATAAAATTTCGGTGCAAGTTTCTAACACTGTTGGGATTTGAGTGAAGTCTTCTTGTATGGTTGGAGGTGGAGAAACACCTGATCCCCTTCAAAAAATTGATGTTCAGAATGACCTTGATCTGCCTACTTCTTCATGCGATCTTGAGCCATTACCAAATTGTCTTTGAGAGTAAAGATAATTTTCATGCAGACAGTAAAATTGTGGTCAACTTCCTGATCTTTGGAGATTCTTTGCATGCATGGGAGAATTGATGGTGGCTTATATTCATAGACTTCTTCAAAAGGAGTCATGCAATTGACAATATGATAAGAGGTGTTGTACCACCATTCATCAAGGGGTAACCAGTGAATCCACCGATGTTGTCTATAACATGCAAAACACCTCAAATATGTTTCCAAACACTTGTTGACCGCTTCCATTTGGCCATCAGTCTGGGGATGATAAGTTGTGATGAAATGCAATTGAGTTCCTGGAGTTTGAATAGTTCTCACCAGAAATTGCTGGTAAAAGTGGGATCTCAATAAAAAAAATAGAATGAGGCATTCTGTGGAGTTTGAAGATATTATCCATCAAAAAATGACCCATTGTGGATGTTGTGAATGGGTTTTTAAGAGAAAATAAATGCGCATATTTGGAAAGACGATTGACTACCACCATGACGACTGACCTATTTCCTGGTTTGGGTAAGACAACAATGAAATCCA
This sequence comes from Picea glauca, assembly GCA_000966675.3. Lineage (NCBI taxonomy): Eukaryota > Viridiplantae > Streptophyta > Pinopsida > Pinales > Pinaceae > Picea > Picea glauca. The sequence continues at coordinate 73,220 of JZKD02S0153562.1, read as the reverse complement.
TGGAAATATATTTCCAAATAGTAGGTGGAAATGGGAGTGGTTGCAGTGTACTAGGAGGTTTTACAGTCCCACCCTTATTGCATTGACATATATCACATTTGTCCACAAAGGTACATATGTCGTGTTTCATACCATCCCAAAAGAAAGATCGCTTTACCCTTTCATAAGTTTTGGTAAAACCTGAATGACCTGTTGTAGGTGAAGCATGAAACTCAGAGAGAACCTTGGGTTTAAGGTCCGACTGTTTTCTTAAATACAAGTGACCTTTATAGAGAAACTCTTCATTGTGTCGAGAATACCCTGGAGCATCTTATGGATCCTATTGAAGTTTTTGGATTAGGATGGAAATTTTGGGGTCTTGAAACCATTCCTTTCGAATCACTTGAATCCATTCTACTACAATGAATGAGAGGGAAAAGAGGAACCCTTCATCTTCATATTTATGAGAAAGAGAATCAACCACCACATTTTCTTTTCCCTTCTTGTAAACAATCTCATAATCATATCCAAATAGCTTTGTCACCCATTTTTATTGCTCCTGGGATGAAATTCCTTGTTCTAGGAAGTACTTGAGGCTTTGATGACCCATTTTCATTTGGAAGTCTTGTCCCAATAGATAAGGGCACATAGATACACTACATGTAAAATAACCAACATTTCACTTTCATGAATCGATTGGCCCAAATGTTGGTCCAACAACTATTTGATAGTGAAAGACAAAGGTCATCCATCTTGGAACACATTCTAAAACAAAGGTCTTGGTGAAGTCAGGGAGGGCAAGTATAGGAGTAGTGCATATAGTTTCTTTCAAGGCTTGAAAGGATTGGTCAACTGCTGGGATCCAACTGAAATCATTATTTTGAAGGAGAGTTAAGAAAGGTGTTGCAATTTTACCATAATTATGAACAAACTTGTAATAATAGCCCATTAAACCTAGGAAACCACACATAATTTTAAGATTTTTAGGGCGAGGTCAATTCTGCATAGCTTCAATTTTCTTGGGATCCACCCTTACACCATCCTTTCCAACAATACGACTCATATATTCAACTTCATAGGTGTCAAAGCACATAGACTGTTTAAGGAAAGTTTGGTGATTGGAGAGGAGATGGAGAACTTCATCTACATGGGTGGGATGTGTTAGCCATGTTTTACTATAGATGAGAATATCATCAAAGAAAACTAACAAAAAGTGATAGAGGAAAGGAGAAAATACATGATTCATGAGGATTTCAAAAGTGGAGGGGGGATTATAGAGGCCAAAGGGCATGACCAAGAACTCCTAGTGGCCCTCATGAGTGTGAAATGTAGTCTTGAGGATGTCTTCCTCTTTCATATAGATTTGGTGGTAGCCCGAATGTAGGCCAAGTTTGGTAAAGTATTGAGCCCCATTGAGTTCATCCAGAAGGTCATCTATGATAGGAATGGGAATTTTTTCCTTTATGGTAAGTTTGTTAAGAGAACAAAAGTCAACATACATGTGCCAAGTGCCTTCCTTCTTGAGGACCATGACAATAGGGGAATAATAGGGGTTGGTACTAGGACATATAATGCCTGCTTCTAACAATTCTTTTCATAATTTTCTCAATTTCATTTTTTTGAGCAAAGGGATGATCATAAGGGAGAACATTGAGAGGAAGATTTCCTAGTATTAAAGGAATGTAATGGTCATGGTACCCATGGGAGGAGAGAAGGCCCTAGGGATTTTGGAAAATATTGGGATGGAAGGAAATGATCGTTTGAAGGTTAGGGTGTATCGGGGGTGTCTCAACTGCTTGAATGGAATGGAGTTAGGAAATGATGCCATAATGACATTTTTTTAGTAACTTTTCCATGTGATGTGAATTAATGGTCTCGAGAGACCGTGTTGTAATGCCTTGGAATTTATATTGTTGTCCTTCCTGTTGGAATTGCATGGTTAATTCATTTAAATCCATTGTGATGGGGCCAAGAGTGTGTAACCATTTATCACCAAGCACAATGTCACAACCACCCATGTTAATAGAAAATATGTGAGATTTCAAGTTATATTGACCAATTTGTAGGCACACATTTTCACAACGCCCCCCACATTTCATGGAACCACCATTGGCAATCATGATTTGAAATTGTTGAAAGAACGTATATATAAATTGACTTCTTGAGCAAGGAGACAATGAATTAAATTATGAGTACTGCCATTGTCAACTAGGATGATGAAATTCCTGTAATTAATGTATCCAATCAATTTTAGGCTTTGGGGAGTAGAAAAACCAGTGAGAGCATTCAGGGAAATCAATAGTTCAACTTTAGGAGGATCAAAGGGAGGGGTAGTATCATCATTTTTTCGTAGCTTTGATTCAAGTGTAACCTTAGCCTCTTCATTAGAAACATACTCTAAAATGGCCATAAAAAGTTTTTTTTCTTTACACTTGTACCCATGAAATTATTTATCATCAGAATTGTAGCAAAGACCGTAGAGTTGACATTCAACCATTTCTTCCCATGTTAATTTTTGGACCTTGAGAGGAGGGGCCTGAGGGGAAGGGGTGGTGGGTTTTTGGTGGGGAAAAAGTGGGCCAAGATGATGTGTGGTGCCTCCTTGGCACGTTTAGTTGCTTTCAACCAAGTCTAGGGTTGAACCATGATGACCTGGGATCAGATTTCATCCTTGAGGCAACTGATAAAGCATTGCCAGAAGAAAGCATCAGTCATGCCTTCCATGTGGAAAGCCAAGTTATAAAAGGAGGTAATAAAATATTTCATTGTTCCAGACTGTTTCAACTTGGTTAAACATTCTAAATAGTGGGTTTCTGTGTCAAAGTGTTCATACAAATCTACAACAAATTGTGACTAAGCAACATACCCGTGGTGCGCATTTCGATGTCATTGCCACCATTGCCATCATTCTAGATCCAAATAGAGAACTCCATAATGAAGCTTGGTTAAATCATCAATGATACCATGTAGGGAGAAATATTGTTCCATCTGGGTAAGCCAGGCTTATGGATCCAAGCCATCAATTTTTTTTACCTCGACTCTAGGAGAACGGGAGTCATGAGGTAGAGATTTTGAATGAGAGTATAGAGGTTGGTTGGAGTCAACACCTTAAGTATAGAGAGGTGGGTCACAGGAGGATGGACCTTAGAATTTGTTCATGAATTAGTGTAGAGTAGAATAAATTTCAACCATTTAACTACTTAGTTGTTATTGGATAAGGTTCATTTTTGCATGAATGGTTAGAATGCCCTTATTTACTTGGGCGTGAAGGGAAGTAAGGTTAATACTCAGTTTCTGATTGGTTTCTTCTTGGCCGGTGGGATCCATGAGGGTATGAGGGGTGGGTCCAAGGACAAAAAGGAAGACAAGTCATATATACCACTATGATTAGGACTGCGAGAGGAGACCAATGGGATAAGTGGGGAATAAGGGTGCTGGGAAGGGTATGGGTCCACAGGGTGAAAAAAGAAAAGGTAAAAATGATAGGCATCACAACGATTAGTATGAAAAGAGGAATCCAATGGGATAGGTCTCAAATAAGGGTGTGGCCAGGCCCCAAACTTTTTTTTTAACTCTTACAGAGTTATATTCTGATCGAAATAACACTGCAATGTCGAAATGCCCAAATTCTTAACATGAAAAAATGTGTAGTAATTTCTCAACCAAAATGCAGGAGGAAAGGTTGCATGACAATAGATCTTGTATGTTCCTTTTTTGTTCTGTTTCTGTCCCAAGGTTTGGATTTCCAAGGTTCCTATAGACAAGGGTTTTCCCTATGCTATAACTCTATGATATACGTGCGGGGTCGAACAATAGTACTTGGACCAATATCTCAGGGCACCAACTAAGGATGCTAAACTTTACCCTTAGCCATACTACCTGATTTCCCAGTTACTAGAGAGTATCTTCTTGAGTTCTTTTCTTGGTGGTCAATCGGTCAATCTAAGTTTGGTTTCAGGATACCTAGGGGGCTCTCAATATACCAGAGGTACGTGGAAAATAAGATTCGTATATATGTGTTGTCTAATGCACTACCACTTGAAGGGGTACCAATAGGGATTACAAAGGTGTCCAACCATGTGAGCTTAAAAACCTCTAGTATTTCTTGTGTGTATGCTTCCCCAACCACATATTTATGTGTTGAACAAAAATCATTGTAGTTTAAAGATGCCAAAACACGTCTCTACCCTGAAAAGAATTTAACCCACAATTCCTTCAAAGCAGAGTGCTCTCATACCACTTGTAAGGTGCCAGATATAATATAATATGTAGAAACAAGAATATTCAACAAATATCAATGGAACAACAAAATATGAAAAAAACAACACCATAAATAATACCTTTATTCGAAGAAAACAATCTTCACTTGCCTCTTAGAGGGGGAAACCTCCAACAGAGAAAAGTTCTATTACAATAATTCTCAAGACAAACTTTCTTATGCCTTCTACTCTTATTTATACTAATTCTATATTCTAAAGAATATTTTAGAGGAAGGTCTTTCTAGAAGCGGAAGTTTCTATTAGCTTCTTACATTGATTTGTTAATATTTATTAAATAGCCCTTACTAACTAATGTCGGCCTTTATTACATGGAAAATATATTTAGACGTTATTAACTAATTACATGAAAAATATATTATTCTATCTACTTGAGAGATTAGACCGATGACACATTAATTACCATAATAATTTCTCGTATGTTAGATTTCTTATGCATATTGTCTTCTAATTACATGATGTGATTCTTGTTAAGGTTATGCAAATTTGCATTTTCCTTTTAAACTATCTTGCATAAAAAAATCTTACTATGTGTAAAGACATTGTTTTTAGACATTCTCAAAAGGCAATAACTACTCTCCTCATGGTTTCAATGAATTATAACTTTTTAATGCCAATTTGTTTCTTTTTTAATTATAACTTGCTTTGTATATTTTTGGATATTGTTTTTAGGCATTCTCAAGAGGCAATAACTAGCACAACCGCTAACTCGTGACTGGTGAATGCCGAAAGGCGGCTTACGGCTGTGCGAATACCTGAAATGCTTTAATATCTGTGCGAATATTTTAATTCAAATGTTCTCACACATTACATCAATTAATATGCTGTGTGTAATGCATGTTTTTGGACAGGTAATGCGTTTACGATGAGGAGGGTTCATATTAATTTTGCACTAAAACCATTGCATGACTCATGGCATTGAAATGGCAAAATCTCTCTTTGAAATAGCGAGAGGGGAAACAATCTCTACGATTTCTTATTAAGATGTTTCAAACGGTTTCAGATAAGTACAAAACCAACTATTTATATGGTT
>JZKD02S0153562.1:53017-67678 GCA_000966675.3 Picea glauca | reverse complement strand
TCTCATTCAATGTTTACAACACATGGGCCGATGTAGCAAGAACAAAAGCAAAGAAAAAGAGAACAAAACCAACAACCGCAGTAACCCTACCCGTCCATGTAAAAAGCCAAAACGATCAAAACGAATTATGGGATGATCGCCTCTACAAATTATCATCTTATTTGTGAGGATTACAAACCTGAATCTTATTTGTTCTTGTGTTGTAAGCAAGAACAAAAGATTCGATCCCTCTTCTGTTGCAGAAGGTTGAGATAGCTTGTCTTACTGGCTCGGTAACATGAAAYRCCAGAAACGCTRGAAAATATATCGATTCAGCTCCACCCTTATTAGGCCAGAAACGCAGGCCAAACGTGACCACGGTTCACGATTCAGCTCCACCCTTAGTAGGCCAGAAACGTAGGCCAAACGTGGCCATGCTTCACATCCCAATGAATACGTGCAATCTATTTGAGGTAGTGCCTCATAATTATTGAAACGTGGTAATAAAATCTTGCATAGATATTAATCCATGTTAATCATCTTAACGTGGCAATTATATGACCTTACAGTAATTTCTTAATATGATTAGGTAAATGTTAAAAAGTATAAATGCATAGAAGTTATGAACAATAAATCTTATTCATCGATTAAAAGATCATTAAATGTGACCATTGTCAATAGGTGTAAATGAATTATAACTTTTTAGTGACAATTTGTTTTTTTTTAATTATAACTTGCTTTGTTTATTTTTGGATAGTATATCTACTTTATTCAAAAGTTTAAGTTTTAACCAAATAATTTTTTTTATGAAATAAGTTTAATGAGATATTCTGAACTCTCATCCAACTATTTACCAAGTTATTATTTAACTCCAATATCATAAATTTTGTTCAATTTGGCATCTTCCGCAATAAGGTGGTTCCTAGATCACACTTGGGAGCGGTTTCCAATTGGTCTACGGCTTCATAAATCAGCTCAATGTTTTGCATTGAAATAGCTCGACCTTATGATCATTGTTCACGTTACCATGGTGGGTCGCTGAGTATTCAATTACCCCAAATTCCTACAGACCCACTTTGTGGAAGAATGGAAATTCCTTCATGCCTACTGAAAGCACAAGCACAGTGAAAAAATTAAATTCCGGGTCACATTCATTCCCGCAAATCCCTACCAACTACCAACCTGATTTGTGGAAAAATAAAAATCCCACTTAATTTGTAGAAGAATTCATAATGACCTAGGTGTATTTTGTATTTAAAGATAGTTTTGTTTGAATTTGAAGCACAACGACAGCCATGGAATTATGCGTGGTAGACTTTAGCGAGTGAAGCACAGGAAAAAAAATCGGAGTCCTGGCGAAATTCAATCTATAAAGACGGTCTCTGAGCTGAGCCTATCAAAATGAAATTTGCAGGAGGCAAAGTATCCGTGGGCTCTGGGGTTGATTAGGTTGACGCCGCAGTAACGCTGCTACAGCTCATATGGGGTAAACGAGGAGGAAACAGAAAACGTTAAACAAGTAGAAACGGGTGGCCATTGATCGGAGAGACCATCAGCTTCAGTCGAGCATTGACTCCAGTGCTCAACCACGCCAGTTCATTCCAGTGTTTTTTTCCAGTGCTCTGGAATGAACTCTTGAATGAACTGGCGTGGTTGAGCACGGGCATGGTAGAGCTTCATTCTAAGCATTAATTGCAATGCTTAACCACGCCAGTGCATTCCAGTGCTCTGGAATGAACTGGCGTGGTTGAGATTCATTCGAGGTATTAATTCCTGTGCTCAATGGTATAATTGTTCTGTGTATTATAATTGATAACTGATAATTGTTCTGTGTATTATAATCGATAAATGTTCTGTAGTACTAGCACAGCCGCTAACTCGCGGCTGGTGAACGCCGAAAGGCGGCTTACGGCTGTGCGAATATCTGAAAAGCTTTAATATTTGTGCGAATATTTTAATTCAAATGTTCTCACACATTACATCAATTAATGTAATGCATGTTTTTGGACAGGTAATGCTTTTACGATGAGGAGGGTTCATATTAAGTTTGAACTACAACCATTGCATGACTCATGGCCTTGAAATGGCAAAATCTCTCTTTGAAATAGCGAGAGGAGAAACAATCTCTACGATTTCTTATTAAGATGTTTCAAACGGTTTCAGATAAGTACAAAACCAACTATTTATATGGTTTAATGAAATCCAATGATTAGAAAAGAAGGTTGTGAATTAACAAACATCGGGGTCGATATAAATTAATATGCATATAATGCATCCCACCATTTGCAATTACAGATCGTGCGCCTAAAACACACATAACACTATAAATTAATATGCATATAATGCATCCCACCATTTGCAATTACAGATCGTGCGCCTAAAACACACATAACACACACCGTGCAACTCTAAGAATGAAGATATGGATACCATTCAGTTTACTACATTTTCAATTACAGACCGTGCGCCTAAAACACACATAACACACACCGTGCAACTCTGAGAATGAAGATATGGATACCATTCAGTTTACTACAGAACTGGGTTACAAAGTATTTAAATCCTCATGTACAAAACTGAGCTCGTCTTCATTCGATCTCAACCTAATTTTAGACAATAAAATCGCCTAGAAGATACTCTGAACTCCATTGTGGTTGCCATAGGAAGAAAATTACATACACTAAACATATTTCTCCAGTATTCTTTATCATCGTCAACAGATAGCCCACTCAGGGATCGAATCTCGCCACAACCAGCAGTAGCATCGCCATTAGGGGAGTCACTATCAGCGGATGGACTCGAGAGCCCTCTCGTTCAATGTTTACAACACATGGGCCGATGTAGCAAGAACAAAAGCAAAGAAAAAGAGAACAAAACCAACAACCGCAGTAACCCTACCCGTCCATGTAAAAAGCCAAAACGACCAAAACGAATTATGGGATGATCGCCTCTACAAATTATCATCTTATTTGTGAGGATTACAAAATTGAATCTTTTTTGTTCTTGTGTTGTAAGCAAGAACAAAGGATTCAATCCCTCTTCTGTTGCAGAAGGTTGAGATAGCTTGTCTTACTGGCTCAGTAACATGAAACGCCAGAAATGTCGGAAAATGTATCGATTCAGTTCCACCCTTATTAGGCCAGAAACACAGGCCAAACGTGACCACGGTTCACGATTCAGCTCCGCCCTTAGTAGGCCAGAAACGTAGGCCAAACGTGGCCACGCTTCACATCACAGTGGAATACGTGCAATCTATTTGAGGTAGTGCCTGATAATTATTGAAAGTGGTAATAAAATCTTGCATAGATATTAATCCATGTTAATCATCTTAACGTGGCAATTATATAACCTTACAGTTATTTCTTAATATGATTAGGTAAATGTGAAAAAGTAAACATGTTAAAGTATGCATTCATAAATGCAAGGAAGTTATGAACAATAAAACTTATTCATTGATTTGGGAGGATGACTAAGAATATACCAGCATCTTCAATTGTTGACCATAAGATTAATATTTAAGGTTATCATTAAATGTGCCCATTGTCAATAGGTGTACGCCTTTAGGCGTAATTATAATTGATAAGTGATTACCACCATGTTTATTGGTTTGATTCTTTTTCACACACTTTTTCTTTATTAACCTATTATCATTAGTTAAGGTGTACACCTATTGATTATGATACATTTAATAGGTTTTGTATGAACAAGATTAAATGTTGATGGAATATTTTTAATAGTCTCAATAAATCAATGGTTGTGATTTCAACCACTAACTTCTTGACTATTATAAAAATTTACTATGGTGGCTAGTTGATTGCCACTTATGAGTGATTAGGATTTCATTTTCTATGCCAACCTGCCTTCACCAACCACTTTCTAGACACATTGCCTCCTTCCAGCCAACTCCTTCCGTCCACCTCTGAGCCGTTTCTCTTTCGCAGCGGTTCGGATTTTGCAAGTATGTTTTTGCAAGCCCCCGTTTCTCTTTCGCAGCGGTTCGGATTTTGCAAGTATCTTTTTGCAAGCCCTCCTTTCGATGTTCACCAGCCACAAATTTGTGACTGTGATAATAATAATACAGTAAACAATCGATTCAATTCCCTGCAAAATACAAAATTTTTGAGCAATATTACACAGAACAATGGATTCAATTCCCTACAAAATACAGAATTTTTTGGGCGATTATTGCCAAATCAAGTATGGCGAGGGTAGTACAATGGATCAATCCTTGCAAAATACGTAGGATTTTGGATAATTAATGCTAGATCAAATATGTCGAGAATAGTCAGCTTTGTCAGGCTGCAAATAGTGGGATAGCCGGTTAGTATAAGAAATGTGCGAGAAAGTAAACATTGAAGAAGTAGTCGGTTGATATAAAAAAGAAAATAAAAATTTGAGAAATAGTCGCTTACTTAGTATAAGAAAAGTGTGCGAGAAAGTAAGACAACAATCGACTCAATTACTTGCAAAATACAGAGAATTTTGGGTAACCAATGCCAAATGAAATATGTCGAGCGTAGTCAACATTGTCGGAAGTAATCGGATCCGAATGAACCCGAATGTGGTCAATTTGAATGACGTCGAAGTCTTTTTTATTTTATCGAGCAACTTGCGTGCTTGGACAAATGATTTGGGTTCCCATGTGTCCTATGATTGTCGTTTCAACTTGGTGTACAAAAGGAAAAGGCTTCTAAAACAACATGTTGGATTGTGTTTCTTGAGATCTATCAACATCATGCTGGATAACTTGTGATCTATCCACTGCCAACTATCTATATATTGTAAACAAGTTGTGGGGGTGACCATTAGTGCTGCGTTGTTGAAAATTTTAATAACCTTATTCTTTGTATTAACTCTCAAACGCCGAAGGAAGAGGGATCGCCGAAGCATACCTTGAAATGGCTTTTGTATAAAGCTCAATCTGGACAAAAAAAAGATTGAGTGGCTAGGCTGACTCCACTCCCCATTAAGGATTCCATATGTCTCATCAAGCGCCGGTATCCCAGATCTGATATAATAACTGCCCTGAAGGGCCCAATAAGCCCAGTTCAGATCATTCTCAGCAGCAAAGGCGAGAAAACAATTTATATACCTATTATCATTGACGTTGGTTCCCCTCTGATCTATTCCGAATTCACTCAAAAACAGAGGAACAGTGTAGGTCTCGTTGGGAGTGACGAGAAAGCCACCTCTACTCACTACTCTCGATGTCACGGAGCTACAGATATGGTTAGGGTTTCCATTGGCCCAGGCCTGGCCATCTGTGAACGCGTACCAGTGCAATTTGAATACTAATTTTTCCTTTAAGGCCAAGCTCACTGGTCTCTGAGATAAGAAGATGAGATCCGTATCGAAGGTTAAGCCTGAGAGTATAACGAGCACGTTAGGGTTTTCTCTGTGTACTACCTCGGCTCCTTTCTGCATGAATTTGTACCAATCGTTCTGGTTTTGTTTTGGACCTCTCAATTCGTTTCTCAGGCTCATCCCTACCACCTGATCAGTTCCATTAAACATCGAAGCTACTGAAATTAGGCCTTTAATCCAGGTATCTGGTTCAAAATCCCTATCGCCAAAGAACCCATTGCCATCTGTATTGCCGCAGCACCAGCCAGGCCTGCTGATATGATTATCGAGGATAGCTATAACCCCGCTGGCGCCTAAGCTCGAAACTACTCTTTTATATACTTCAACGACAGGCAAATCAAGAAGATCCGGGTTATTTGCAGCAACGCCCACCTCGGCATCCGAGAGGTTCAGTTTGTTGGAATTGATGACAAACTGAAACTCTTAGCCTCATGTGCACTTGCAGACGCCTTGTAAGATCCACAAGCCAAGCCTGGCAACACTACTCAGCAGACACTTCACTTAGCCTTTAAACCTCTGATACCAATTTGTAACATCCCCGACCACCCATAGGGCAATTCCACTACTGCGGAATATACACTTATATATATAATATGCATTAAATCAAATTAACACATTTAACATAGAGTTACTCTCATCATACAAACTTAAATAGAATTAACAAAAATTCATACATGCAACGAAATACATGAAAACATACAAGCATCACAGACATGCATTTCAATTGAAATTAAACACATGATGATACTTATCTTTGAATCTAGAATAACTCCACCAACTACGTGAAAACCTTCCATGAACCTTGCTCATCACGCTCAGTAGTGGGTCACGCCCGAGCTAGGACCAATCTCCACCCAAGGCAAGGGAATCCTAGACTAGGTTACAGGAAACTGCACAAAGCAACCAAAATGATTCTCTCCATGAGCCTTCTTACACCCACTACTCACAAACTCTCATTCTCCACATCCCTGTTCCAACCGGGAGTATACACCTTCACAAGCACAGTCCATCGGTGTTTCACCTCCTTCTCTAGGTCTCGGCAACATGTCAGATCAGGAATTCTCAGAGCTCCATAATTGGTGCTGGACTCTCTTTGGGAGAAAACCATTTCCTAACAGACTCTCTCACCCGAGAGAGCTACTCACAGGCCTGACAACCTACCTCTTCTACCACGGTCCTGACAACCTTCTTCTTCAACACACTCCTCGACTAAGCTCCAGCTAGGTGAAGACGACAACAAAAGTTCAACACTCATTCACACAGGGATGACAATAGCAACTGAAAATTGGGTATGTACGTCCAAAAAAGACAATCATCCACACTAAGACACAACACGACTCAGTAAAAAATCGATGATGGAAGAAAGCCACCCTTAGTCGAGGAACTGCGTGGCCGCAACAGCGAACCGTTATGACACACACATGACACAGACATATACGAGATGCCCAGGCTTCACGGAAGACACGGTTTAGTCCGTCGGTTTTCCCACAGGTTCTCACTAGGTTCGTGACCAGGAAACATCACAGAGGTCGATTGCAGAGGTAAAATGGGTTCAAAATTCCGATGGACGAATGACCAACGAATTTCCGTGGAGGTTGGAAGAATGACCACAAACACGGATGACTCATCAGTTTTAACTGCAAGTGCCCAGGTCAACACTTGTCTTCCTGGAGCTGCATGTGTTTCCTTTTGCACACGTTCCATTTACAGGAACTTAGGACAACACTCAACATGTCCACATTAGCCTTTAGGAAATAATAATAATTTATTATCCCCTTTAGAGGTAAGCCCCCTAGCTTAGCCCCTAGGTCCACACACTTAGCCTCCTCCCTTACCCAACCTTGTGGAAGATTATTCCCCAATCACTCTTTCTTCGTGGTCGGTCTGCACACAACGATGTTTATATTTTATTAATGATCTCCATAATTACATATACAAAATCAGGCTCGTGGCCTTTAACACCTAGGCTCTTTGGCCTAATCACCAAATAAGCCTCCTAGCTTATTATAACTCGACTCACCAGCCTACAAACATGTTTACAATTTATAAATACAACTCAAGCTTGTCCTTGGGGATATTACAATCTCCCCCCGTTATTTTTGCACTGTCCTCAGTGCAACTTTCACACAACATCACCAAGATTTCCAAAATCTTCAAAAGGATGCGGGTATTATGCCCGCATAGCATCCTCCTACTCCCATGTCGCATCCTCAGGACCGTACCAGGTCCACTGGACCTTTACAAGCCCTATGGCTCGATTCTGGATTTGTTTTCTCTTCCGATCCAATGTGTGCACGAGATGCACTTGCAAGATGCCTTCTTAGACGAATTTATTTCTTGATACTACTATTCTGTGATTGGTTGTAACTAAATTAGACCAAGGATAGGAGTGAATTCAATAGTCACCCTCTCTTTTAAATTTCTATAAATTAAGTATTCCCATAGAGGCTGTCAGAGATGACGATACTGAGCCTGCTATAACTTTCCATTTTATGAACAATAAGACAATTGATACCTGCTTGGTGGACGTAGCCCAACTTTTGGGTGAACCACGTAAATCTCTGAGTTATATGTGTGATCTCTTCTGTATTGTTTTCATTGCATTTTAGTGTTTTGTTCTGTATTCTTTCCACGATGTGATCTGGGCTTTTAGCATACATTTTGGTGGCTCCATTGTTAACAAGTGGTATCAGAGTTGCGTTGGAGATCCGTGGAGGAGCAGTGCCAGATTAATCATCCATCAGAGGAGGAGCAACACCATCCAACCGTGGAGGAGGAGCAGTGCCAAAACCGTGGAGGAGGAGTGTCATCGTTTTGAGTAAGCGTTGAGCTATCCGCTTTGTGGGAGCGTCGATCTCCCTCTTCATTGTGGGAGCATTGATTTTTGCCTCAGCATTGGGGTCCCTGCTGGACGGGAGCGTCGAATACCCAATACAAAATTTGCATACTTTTAATTGGTATGGTGAGAATACTATGCATAAGGGATATTGAAATATTTTTTTTTAAAGGTTGAATCTTTTGATTTTGTAAAAGGTATGGTCGAATGGTTGAATGAAAAATTAAATTGTCGAATGCAATTGGTATGGTGCGAATACTATGCATAAGGATATTAAAATATTGTTTTTAAAGGTTGAATTTTTTGGATTTGGTAAAAGGTATGAAATATTTTGTATAAAATATTTTTTAAATATTTTTAAAAACCTTTTCACCATTTAGTTTTGGGTTCAGTATTTAAACATAAGGTTATTTCTCATATAAAAGGGGCTTGGTTGTATAAGTAGTGGTTTGCTGAGTTTCTTCTTCTATTAATGGTGAAAACTTAGAGAGCTAAGTTTGAAATTAAGAAGTTCAATGGAAAAAACAATTTTGAGATCTTGAAGGTGAAGATGCATGATTTGTTCATGCAACAAGGCATTGTGAAGGCACTTTTGAGAAAAGAAAAGCAACCCACAACCATAACAGATGAATAATGGGATGAGATCGATGCGAGAGAACTGAGTGCCATACGCCTATTTTTTGGCTGATGATGTTTTGTTCAACATTGTTGTAGAGAACACAACAACCAATTTGTGGACGAAGCTGGAGAGTCTGTATATGAAGAAATCTTTGACGAACAGGATCTTCCTGAAAAGACAATTGTACAGTTTGCACATGAAGGAAGGTACAAAAATAGATGATCATTTAAATACATTTAATACCCTCTTAGTTCAGTTGACTAGCATGGGAGTAAAATTCGATTCTGAAGATAAGTCAATTACATTATCGTGTTCTTTTCCCACGTCATGGGATCACTTTGTTACCTCTATTATTTCATCACAACATAAATTATTGGATTTGATGTTATTGTTGGAGCACTATTGTCTGAGGAAACAAGGAAGAAAACCAATTCGAAAACCTCTACATCTGAGGCGATGATGGTCAGAGGTAGACCTAAAGAAAGAGGACAGGGTCATAGGGATTTCTCTTGGTCAAATTTGAAGGGAAAAAATATAAAGATTAAGTGTTGGTTTTGTGGCAAATCGGGACACCTAAAGAAGGACTGTTGGAGGCGACAACAAGCCTCTAAAGACAACCCTCTAAAAGAAATGAAGGAAGCGAACACAACTAAAACAGGTTCAACAACATGTTTAGGTATGACTGATGAAGTTTTATTAATTAGTATTGGTTCACGTCATGATCAACAATGGTTATTAGATTCCGATCCTTCAAATCACATGTGTCTTCATACACATTGGTTTGTTACTTACAACTCTATAGATGATGGAATAGTTTACATGGGAAATGATATCTCGTGTAAAGTTGTGGCAATTGGTAGCATTTGAATTAAGATGTTTGATGGAATTGTTAAAATACTAACTGATGTGAGACATGTACCTTTGCTTAGGAAGAACCTAATTTCTTTGGGAGTCTTAGACACTGGAGGATATAAGAGTATTGTTCAAGGTGGAGTTATGAAGGTCTACAAAGGAATACTACTGGTTATGAAAGAGAATAAGGTTGGTAACATGTTTATGTTAGAAGGAAGAATTGAGTGAGATCATGCGACAATGGTATTTGAGGATGAAAGTGATTCTGTTCGACTGTAGCATCAATGGTTGGGCGATATGAGCAAACAAGGATTAAAGGTATTAATTGATCGCAAGTTACTTCCTAGTCTAAAGTCTTTAAAGTTAGATTTCTGCAAACGCTGTATTTATGGAAAACAAAATAGGCATAAATTTAAAACCGGAAGACATGCCAGTGAATGAATCCTTGACTATATCCATTCTAATGTTTAGGGACCATCCCCTACTATTTCATAAGGAGGATCATCATATTTTGTAACTTTTATAGATAATTTCTCTAGGAAGGTTTGGGTCTATATGTTGAAAGGAAAGGCTGATTTATTTACTATTTTCAAGAAGTTTAGAGCTTTAGTGGAAAAGTGCACGGGTATATGCATTAAATTTTTAAGAACTGATAATGGTGGTGAATTTACGTTAATGGAATTTGACAACTATTGCAAGGAGTTTGAGATTAATAGGCATAAAACCACTGCCTATACTCCTTAGCAGAATGGAGTTGTTGAATGCATGACCTAGACTCTTCTAGAAAGAGCAAACAATATTCTAAGTAACCCCAACTTGCAACAAGAACTGTGGGCAGAAGTAATAACTACAACTTGTTATCTGGTGAATCGATCACCATCAACATCAATAGAGTGAAATATTCTTGAAGAGGTAAGGAAAGGTCACCCTTGTAATTATTCTAATCTTAAAGTTTTTGGTTGTGAAGCCTATGCTCTAATTCCGAAACATTGACGTTCTAAATTAGATCCAAAATAAAAAATGCTTATCTTTGTTGGATATGGTGATGGTATTAAGGGGTGCATGTTGTGGGATCCTACTTCCCACAAGATCACCATTAACAGATATGTAATATTTGATGAATCATCTCTCATAAAATCAAATGTAGATGTTCAAATGAAACGGTAAGAAGTACCTAAGTATCAATAGATTCAGTTTGAAACCAGTTCAAATACAGATGAAAGTGAACATGAACAAGTTTCTAAATATGTTCATGAAGAGTTTCCTGTAGAGGAAGACATGGTTGATGATAACAATCAACAAAATGTGGATCAACCACAAACTTCCCTAAGGAGGTCTACGCGGGTCAAAAATCCTCCAAGAAGGTATGGTGATTTTGTTTCATCAGTTTGTTTCGGTACTAATGATGATGAACATTCATGCTATCAGGAAGTTGTGAAGGGTTCTAACAGTGATAAATGGAAAAAAACAATGAAGGATGAAATGAAGGCATTAGAGAGGAATAACACATGGGACCTCGTAGAACTTCCAAGAGACAAAAAAATTGTAGGTTGTAAGTGGGTCTACAAGTTGAAGAAGGGTGTTGATGATAAGGTGGGAAGGTACAAAGAAATGATGGTTGCGAAAGGATATTCTCAAAAAGAAGGTATTGACTTTCATAAGATTTTTTCACGAGTTGTTAAATCTATTTCAATTCGAATTATGTTATCATTAGTTGCATTACATGATTTGGAGTTGGAGTAGCTAGATGTTAAGACCACTTTCTTACATGGATATTTGGATGAAGAGATCTACATGGAACAACCTGAAGGGTTCATTCAGAATCACAACAAGAAATTTGTTTGCAGGCTCAAGAAATCATTGTATGGTTTGAGGCAGTCGTCGAGACAATGGTACAATAAATTTGACTATTTCATGGTGAGACAGAATTATACAAGGAGTCAGTATGATCATTGTGTCTACTTTAGGAAATTGAATAATGACATATTTATTATCTTAGTATTGGATTTGATGCTATGCTTTTAGGAAGCAAAATCATAACTAATATCAACATGTTAAAGGATTAGATGGCTAGGACACTCGATATGAAAGATCTAGGAGCAGCAAGGCATATTTTGGGCATGGAGTTATTTAGATATAGGAGGAATGGTAAGCTTTGGTTGTCACAACAGAAGTATGTTGAGAAGATACTTTTGAGGTTTGGTATGAACGATGTGAAACCAGTTTCAGTCCCTTTGGCTTCCCATTTTAAGATTTCTTCAAGTTTATGTCCTAGTACAAAAGAAGAAAATGAATATATGTCTCGAATACCATATGCTAATGCAGTAGGAAGTCTAATGTATGCGATGATTAGTACAAGGCCAAACATTTTACATGAGGTTGGGGATTGTCAGCACGTATATGGAAAATCTAGGTAAAGAACATTGGGCAGGAGTGAAATGGGTGCTTTGATATTTGAGAGGCACAAGTGATTATTGTATCACTTAGAACAGTGGTCGTGAATTAGTCTGTGGATATGTTGATTCTCATTTTGCAGGTGATTTGGACAAGAAAAGCTTGACTTCAGGGTATGTATTTACTCTTACAGGTGGAGCTATTAGTTGGATTTCAAAGCTACAGAACATTGTTGTTTTATCCACTACACAAGCATAATAAGTAGCTGCTTCCCATGCTTGCAAAGAGGCAGTTTGGTTGAAAGGTTTGTTTGGTGAGTTTGGAAGGATGCAGGACAAAGTAAAGTTACTTTGTGATAGTCAAAGTGCTATTCACTTGGCTAAGAATCCAGCCTACCACAGTAAAAAAAAACATATACTCATCAAGTACCATTTTGTAAGACAGGTCATTGATGAACATGGAGTCTCTCTTGAGAAAGTGCATACAAAAGAAAACTGTGCAGACATGTTCACAAAACCAGTACTTTTAGAGAAGCTATGATGGTGCTTGGATTCTCTTGGCTTGCGAAAAAGGTGATGAACAAAAGAAAGGAGCAAGGTATGAGATTAATTGTTGTCAATGGAGATTGTTGGAATTGATGACAATGAATTTCTTCCTTGAATAGATTTCAAATCCTAGTATTCAGGGTTCAGTTGTAACTAAATTAAACCAAGGATAAGAGTGAATTCAATAGTCATCCTCTTTTGTAAATTTCTATAAATTAAGTATGCTGGTAGAGGCTGTGAGAGATGAGGAGACTAAGCCTACTGTAACTCTGCATTTTATGAACAATAAGACAATCTATACCTTCTTGGTGGATATAGCCCAACGTTTGGGCGAACCACATAAGTGTTTGAGTTATATGTGTGATCTCTTCTGTATTGTTTCCGCTGAGTTTTAGTGTTCTATTCTGTACTATTTCTGCTGTGTGATCTAGTCTTTTAGCTTACGTTTTGGTGGCTCCACTGTTAGCACAGTTTTCTCAAAGATTTCCTCATTGTCATGTCGCCAAGGGAAGGATTTGTGAACATGTAGAGGGACCAAGTCAAACGAACAGAGTTAAAACCCATTGCTCGGATGTTTACGGTTATTTCATCAACTTGTCTTTTGTTCAGGCCTTCTACCACCATTATGTCGATATGTGAAGCCCAATTAACACAGGCAAGCTTTACTCTGCTGCCATTTTCATCCACTATCCATCTGGAACTTGCATATAATGGAGAACTTGTGGATTTTTGTAATGAGAATAACAACAGAAGCAAAGCCAGGGCTTTCACGCTCTGAAGATCCATGGCTATGGGGAAATTCCGTAGGGAAAAATGAGATGGGGAGTAGCTGCAGGTGAGCAGTAGAATAACCAATTTATTTGATTTTGTTTGAACTTTGTTTTTTAGTTTAGTTATTTTTAATTGTTTGAGATTTGGTGAGAAATTATTGTATCTACATAATTGAATATTGAATGGTTAAATTTGTATAATCTAAATATTTGAGAATTTTTTTTGATAGAGATTTTTTTTTTATAAACTAATTTTATACATCAATTTCAATAAAAAAAATTCGATTTTACCATTACCAAAAAAATAGAACTTTTAAACAACGACCGTGTGTCAATTTCTTTGAGAGCCTCTGTCTCATCTTTCTCCTCGAATCTTTCTTCTTAGTGTGTCACCACCAAAATTCGTTGGTTAATATTCAGCGGCTTACAAACCCTGATATACGCCCACATCCATGATTTGAATTGTGTCCATACATAGACCTCTGCAGTGAAAATGAGCGAGGACATATTGTATTTAACCCTAGATTAATGATTATCTAAGAAATTTGGTTTGTTTGTTTGTTGCTGAGAGATGGCAACAAGGAGGCCAATGCATCAATCATGGACTAGTCAGCTTTCATTTGGGAGGAGGAGTTAATGGTTTTGTAGAGGATGTTGGAACACGTAATTTCTACCTACCATCATTAAAACAAAAGCTTCTACTCAACCGCCATCACTGTTCTTCCAGCCGCCCATCATGAACACTCCAGAAAACTCTGTCGACACTCCAGATGGTCTCGGGAGGCTCCAGAAGCTTCCTCTCCATCTATAAAATCAATCAGTGTAACAATTCAGCTGTGTGTTCAATGAAATCACCATTTGTTGTGTCTATTTTGGTGTTTATTTGCCTCTGCCCACTCATCGTGGTATCAGAGCAAGGTTAGCTAGCTGTTGTGAGAGTTAGAGAGGAAGCCGCAGCTTCCAAGTAGAACCGTGAGAGCTGAAGACCAGTGATTAGCTGTGTGAGCAGTAAGGGATAGCCCAGGACTTCAAGACCGATCTGAGATTCCAGTATTCTGCTATTGCAGTAAGCAGACGGCGTGAAGATATTGTCATGATTTCCTCCTAAAAAATAGTCGGGCTCGTTTGAAGGCAAGGGGAATTGAGCCATGGACACTTGTTAATGAAGGAAAATAGAGCACATGAATGTTTGAAGTGGAGCAGGGATCTGTGAAGGAAGAAATTTCAAGAAGATTTGTAAAGAGCACTCGCCCTCTTTTACCATAATCTGTTTATTTTGCTGAAATTTTTGGGTTTGATTTT
>JZKD02S0153562.1:37296-50137 GCA_000966675.3 Picea glauca | reverse complement strand
GACCAATTTGAGTATTTAAGAGAAGCATTGGGCATTGTAAATATTAATGTAATTAGTAGTAGAAATTAGGGGGGAGTGTTGGAACACGTAATTTCTACCTACCATCATTAAAACAAAAGCTTCTACTCAACCGCCATCACTATTCTTCCAGCCGCCCATCATGAACACTCCAGAAAACTCTGCCGACACTCCAGATGGTCTCGGGAGGCTCCAGAAGCTTCCTCTCCATCTATAAAATCAAGCAGTGTAACCATTCAACTGTGTGTTCAATGAAATCGCCATTTGCTGTGTGTATTTTGGTGTTTATTTGCCTCTGCCCACTCAGAGGGGGTGGTCATGGGAGAAGTTAATGGATGACGTTGAAGAAGTATCAACAATCTAAAGGCTATATTAGTTTGGTTTCTCTATACATGTGAAAAAATTGCAAATTTTTCATAATCTTGAACTTTTGTAATATGTTTGTGTAAGTAGAATTGAATGACCTGACTAATACTTTTTACTTTTTGGGACATAACTGAATGGAAGCCATATTACTTCATAATTTTTTACTGGGTTTCCAGGTTTAAATAAGGCTTTTGTTTACTGCAAAATGTTTGACTGACTTTCATAATACTCAGGTATTTTCGATACATAATTTTTTACTGGGTTCACAAGTTTAAATAAGGCGTTTGTTTACTGCAAAATGTTTGACTGACTTTCATAATACTCAGGCATTATCGATATTTGATATTCGGTGATGAATATTTTTTTATAGGATTTTGGTCTGCGGAGTACCAAAAGAAGATAACAATTATGTGTGATTGATATAGTCTTCTTATTAAGTCTTAGTCTATAGAATTCCATAATTAATGGGAGGCATGTGTTCCTGACATTGTTTTGTTGATTCCTAAATACAGAAATATAATGGTAGATTTATTTGTTTGAATATACTCTGGACTCCATCAATCTGACGGACAAGGTAATAGAGTCAATTCATTCCGACTGGAAGCTTCAACACTTTTACAACTGGACTGCTAGGTTTTTGAAGTATCTTTATTGTTTGCTACATAATAAAAATCACAGAAAAACAAGATTATGTAAAGAATAAATCACACCCAAAACAAAAATAAGTGGCAAATAAACAATGCAAACTGTCATGGAATAAATCCCACCATATATTTATTCAATCACCACGAAACGTCCATAACTCAAGTTTTCAAGTTTTCGTTTCTGGAGCATCTTTTTTAGTGCTTCTGCTTATTCTGCTGGTGCCTATGCTACTAATTCCAGGAAAAAAATACATGCTTATTCCGTTGGTGCTTATGTTATTAATTTTGAGAAAGGAATATGTACTTACCATGATTTGTTGCAAAATATAATCTGCATTTCAAAAAACACCAGTAAGGACTTAATTTGAAAAAGATATAATGCAAAATCTCTTCACTAATGTTGATTAAGTGAAAGTTCTTATTTTATATAAGTGAGTAAAGAATGCCAGTTATGGTATCACTTGACCTATCATCTATTTAAAGTTATTGTCAATAACGGACCATACCATCTCAATGAAATTTGAAACAAATATATACATTATGATGTGAGTCAGCTGTAGGTAAAACTCATAATTCTACTACAATTATAGAAAAGATGAACTACTAAAATATGACTTAGCTAAAAATACAAACATTCACATAAGAACAATGATGTTTCCATGCTTAGGAAAAAAGAAAGCCAATGTTTGATATTGATTTAGCAAGAAATATTACTAAACTAATCCGAAAACCACATGAATCCCTAACTACATAGAAATCTATTAAGGGCATGCAAGCCACAAAATGGGAATTCCGCCCATTTTTGCAATGCCCTTTGGCATGCACAACTCCTTAGAACTCCTCTAAGCGCATCTGCAAAGATCTTGTGAGTCTCAGCAATCCTCATGAGCCCCCCATTGCACTGATAGTGCTGCCTGCCTCTTTTTATACAAAAAAAAAAATCGTTGAACATGGATCTTCATTAGCATGCAAGGCTGACTGTTTTGTGAATTGCCACAGTTTGGGATGCCTGTGTAGTTTACTAATTGTGTGGAAGTTTATGGAAAGGATACGATGCTCCTCATCATACTCCCTTTGTTTTAAAAATTTCAGAACTTTCAGGTTTATAGGAAGTGCACTCTAGTTTTCTTAGTTTTCTCCACCTATTGAATCGTAACTCAGTCTCGACAATGTTCCATTCATGCACTCCATATTTCCACATTCAATATTTCATTCTCTCCATGGATCAATTTTGAACTATCTGAATCCATTTGGGATAATCTGTCAAGTACTTGAAGTCACCTCAACAACCAAATTCCTTTATATGAAGTAAAGTCTTACCATATCTAGGAAAAGTAGGAAAAGTTTCAGCTCTCTTTCTATGACAATATTCTCTATAAGGGTCCCTTGTTCATCCATGTTGTGAATGAAGTCTACATCTTCTATATCTAAGAGATAAATCACATTTCCCACTACTTTTAAGCTTTTGTTTTCTACAACATGCAAATCGGATTTATCTTTAGTGGTTTGATCCTTTGTATTCTCCTTTTTGAGAAGTATTTATCTAGATGATTCTTGTCTTCTCTAATGCTCTTCATTAATACTGCCACAACATTTTCTAGGACATACTCTAAACATCGAACACATTCTTGGCTTTTGCAGACTCTTTCTCAAGTGTTTCACCTTCTTTTGAGTAGCAAAAAAATATCCACAATTGAGATCCCCTCTGAAATCTCTCTTTCCTGCATGCTTTGAACAATGCATGCATTATGGTCTTTATACACTCTTTCTCAAGTGCTCCCGTTTCTTCTAGGTATAAAAACACTTTTATATCTAAGAGGTTCTATAAAAGCTCCATATTTTCAATTCTTTTATTTTATTCTTTCTCTAATGGTCTTATTCTTCTTTTGGTCACTCAAATATATTCTTTTCTTTGTTTTCTTTCTTCATGTTATTTGATTAGTTTCTTAATCACTTGTATTTCTTCCCTGATCCACTCTTCCTCTTCTTGGCTCACCTGCTTCACTTTTGCCATTTTCAATCTCTTCTGCAATTAGATTTTAAACAAATCACTCTCTTAATGTTGTTCTCAAATGGATTTCCATATGAAATGCATTATCTACAAATAACAATAATCTAGTCTCAGTTCAATCTAGTGCTCCTTCATACATACTTAGTTCTTGTCTCGAATTAACTCAATGGCGAAGTCTCGAGGGGAATACCTACATAGATATTTGGTTTTTATGATACCAAACTAATCCAGTCACTCAGCTGCAAGAAAAACTCAAAACTTTGTTATAAAATTATAGGAGAGATGAACAAACATAATATGACTTAGCTAAAAATACATTCACATAAAACAATTAGGTTTCCGTACTTAGGAAAAAGAACGCCCATTTATTAACTTAGCAAGAAATATTACTAAACTAAATCATAAACCATCATGGTTCAGGAACAAAATCCCATTTTATTCCACTACCCAAAACCCAAAAACTGAACTATATGAATCCCTAACTACATATAAATCTATTAATGGCATGCAAACCACAAGATGTAAATTCCACCCATATTTGCAATGCCCTTTGGCATGAAAAACTCCTCACATCTCCTCTAAGCTCATGTGTAAATGTTTTTTGAATCTCAACAATGCTCATGATCCCCCCTTCCAATGATAGTGTTTCCTGCCTCTTCTTATACAAAAAATCATTGAATGTGGCTCTTCATTGGCATGCACAACTAACTATTTTGTGACTGAAACATGGACCTTCATTGGCATGTAAGACTTCCATGTTTTGGTATGTGTGTAGTTTATTGATTGTGTGTAAGTTTCTAGAAAGGATATGGTGCTTTGTATCAAATTAGTTGAAATTCTCTAAATAAATCGATTTTGTGAATTCTAAACTTCGTGATTCTCTTCATACATGAAAAATACCAAGATACTTTCAAGAGATACTAATAGAAACAAAACAATGGAAGCTATCAAGAAAATTCCTAAGATATTAGAGCTAGTGAATGCCAACGCTTACTCTCAAACTCAATTTGAGGAGAAAATAATAGAAAGAAGATTCTTATGAGAATTCTTTCCCACCTCCAATGGGAAAATCTAAAGCCATGGATTAGAAGAATATATATAAAACATACATACAAACTATATACAATTGATATGACATGGTTAATCTTGACAACTTGTGGGCAAAGTGAGCACCTCTTTGAAATCACATTTCATATGTAAAGTTTGTTAGTTCGAGAATGATTTTAAGTTGTTGTAAACAAACCATGGTAGCTAATTTTGTCATGAATTTTATTAGAAATCCTATAATTAAATCCAACATATAGCATATAAAAATATATACAATTATTTAGCTAAGTTTTCTAGGGCATATCATGTTACAATAAGGTGTCCCTTTATTGAGAGAAAAAGTGACATGATGATCTCCATTCAATAAATTTCAAGAAAAAAATGATGAACATGAGTAACTGAGAAGGCCCAATGATAGTTGGTAAATTTCATAGCAGTGGTACAACCAAACACATATAACAGTGTGGAATCTCCTTTAGAGACACCTCATTCTCAATCTTTGATGTTAAAATAAGCGATGCAAATTCCACTCTCATAACTTCTAGGTGTTTAGAGCTCACCAAAATTGCATATATTAAAAGTGGAAAGAAGCTAGAATCTATGATAACTACGCAAATTTCTTCCAAATGTTTATGTGTATACTGATAAACAATATAATAACAGACGACTTATTGGGTATTAATGTGCTTAAAAAGTTCTTTACGGAGAGGAATCCTTAAATTTGGAATAGCTTATATCCTAATATCACACAAATAATCAATCCATAACATCAAGAACAAATCATTCATCCTTTAAAAAAACAAAGTAGGCCTAGACTTGGTAAAATACTTAATTACATGTGAAATAACGAGAGTGGCTATGGTGATCTCGATTTCAACAAATGGAAGAATTATTTGGGACCCATTAAAACATTGAATACAAATATTGAAGGGCCATCAAGTTTCGTCATCTCCCTGAAGGGATTATTTTGAAACAACGTTTCCAAAAAATCGTCTTTCAAACAATGTCATGGACTCTAAGTAGGATGATCTGTCACCATGGCCTTGTCATCATGATGATAATGCATTACTAACTTTGATGGAGGAGCATCTCGAAGTTAATTTTGAATTGATCCAAAGATCGCAAACTTTTACCAAAGGAAATTGGTTTTCTTAATTGATTTATTTATTTGTAAACTTTTACCAACTTAATTGATTTATTTATTTGTAAACTTTTACCAACTTAATTGATTTATTTATTTGTAATAGCTAGGTGGATATCTCTAGACCATATCGTAGGATTTATAGGTTTTGATAGGTGTCAAATATTAATTGGTTTTCTTTAATATTTTCTTAATTGATTTATTTATTTGTAATAGCTAAGTGGATATCTCTAGACCATATCGTAGGATTTATAGGTTTTGATAGGTGTCAAATATTTGCTATGTAATAGGCTTTGTTGGAGATTTTTGAGAAATTTTAGTTGTTAGTGAGGAAATTATTTGAGAATTTGAATTTGATCTTGGTATGTAATAGGGAAATTGTGTGAAGAAGATGGGGATTTTTTTTTAAGAATGAGTTTGAGTGTGTAGAGGTCCAAGAGACTAAAAGGAAAGAGAGTTGTATGGTTTTATTAATTTATTGTTTTTGGATTTAATAGAAAAATATCATATTTGTGTGCTATTGTGGTTTATTTATATGTGTAATTACATTAAAGGCCTACACCTATTGATCATGGGCACATTTAATAGGTTTTTAGTGCTTAATCAGTTTAGTTTTGTATGGACAAGATGAAATATTGATGGAATATTCTTAGTAGTCCCAATAAATCAATGGTTGTGATTTCAAACACTAACTTCCTCACTATTATAAAGACATCAGTTTATATGTTTATTTTTTTACTTTTATTTAATCATATTTAAAATTTACTATGGTGGCTAGCTGATTGCCACATATGAATGATTAGGGTTTCATTTTATATGCCAACCTAAACCTTTGGCTTTCACCAACCACGTTCTAGACACACTGCCTCCTTCCAGCCAACTCCTTCGGACTCCTTCCATCCACCTCTAGACCATTTCTCTTTCCGATTCAAATTTTGCAAGCGTCTTTTTGCAAACCCTCTTTAAGCGTTCACCCGCCACGAATTTGTGGCTGTTCTAGTCGAATTCCAATCATAATCTGTCTTGAGCGAGAGATAGAACTTTGTGTTTGCAGAGGAGTAATTGTGCTCAAAATATTTTCCTCCTTTGTGAAAACCTGCATTTTTTTCAAACCAATGGTCAGGATTAGATATGGAGTGGAGGCATTTTCTAAATTGACAGCTTACAATTCTTTGTCGATACCCCAGTGCATCGGCCTATCAGCCCCCGACGTATTGGCAAACTAAGTGTAAATTGGTACCCCAGTTCCCTAACATATCGATCTTCTGATTTCTGTAATTTTCAACTTCTCGACAGTCGGTTACTCCGAGAATCCGTTCGTAAAGTCCCACGTAAGGTTACGGATCAGACCCCGACCATTGGTAAATTTCATGGCTTTGTATTGTGAATTTCAATCGTCGATATCCCGACTTCCCGGTATCGTGATACCACCGTAGAGTTCCAATATATCGACCTATCAGCCCTGGTTCATATCGTTAACCAATGGTGTGTCCGATCCCCGAAACCCTCATACGCCAATCCCACTGTTCCATCATAGGGTTCCGATATATCGGATCGGAACATCGCGACATCGATAAGTTTCAAATCACTTGTATGTTACGGTTGCGGTAAGGAATGCCCAATTCGGTAAGCCTGTGGTGACAATCCAGGGTTCCATGTAAACTTAAGTGTTTAGATTTTAAAATGATGAGTAACATTTTTTCCGTGTGAACGACTAGCACCTTGTCATAACTGTAGTTTTTGGGAACCGATATAACTGACACCGAATATATTGTCAGCTGGTGTGGGTGGACCATAGAGGAGGAGACACATGGAAGGTAGGGTTCTGTGGTTTTGGTTCCATATATCACATATCACGATACTGGATTTTTTTTTTTTAATTATTGTGTAAGGTTAAACGTCGATAGTCCGGTGACTATAATTGAAGCAAGTGGTTATAGCACTTGGTCATGTGGACACAAAAAATTAAACTATTGTTATTCCACTGCAAAGAGAGGACAAATAGTAGATTTTGATGATAGATCCTTGGCATGAGAAGAATCATTCAATCTAGTTCGTCGTCATTTTGGTATCAGAGCCCATACAATGCGTGTGCTCATAAAGAAAGAGAAGATGCCACCTAGAGTAAGAGGTTGAGGAAGACTAGTTGAAAATGCATAATTGCAATAGGAGTTGAGGCAAATTTGAGCAAGGATGGAAGCCATGGAGACTACTCAGAAGATTTTAGTGAAAGTGAAGAGACAACAACCTCCGAGGAAGAGGAAGAGGAAGAAGAGGAAACAAAATAAGAGAAAATGTTGAGGATGATCACAAAGGTCACTGCTAAACCAAAGGTAGAGGTACCAATTTATAAAGGTAATCTAAATGTCGAAGAATTGATTGACTGGATTAATTCCCCGAATAAATATTTTGATTAGAATAAATATTTTGATTATGAATATGTAGATAAAGAAAAGAAGGTAAAGTATGTACTGACAAAGATAAAAGGTCATGCAACTTTATGGTGGGATGAATTACAAGAAGACATGAATTGAAAAGGTAAATCCAAGATTAAGAATTCAGATAAAATGATTGCTAAATTCAAAAGAAAGTCCATGCCTAACTATTATCATTTGAATTAATATTTGCAATTGCCAAATATCAAACACAAAGCTATAATAATCAAGGAGTACACAAAAGGGTTTTATAGGTTAAATATTAGAGCTAATCATATTGAGGAAGACTTTGAAAAAATTACCAGATATGTAAATGGTTTGAGGCATGATATTCAATATGAAATTATCATTTTGTCCCCGAAGACATTTGAGGATGCCTACAAGAAACTTTGAAGGCAGAGGAGAAGTTGGCCACAAAACAGATCCAAAGAACAGTGGAAGAAGTTCAGCAAGAGACAAAGGACAAACTAGTGGTAGAAGAATATTTCAAACTCCAAAAGATGAAGGAGGAATTTCATGTAGTCCATCACCAAGAGGAGGAGAATCAATAGGAAAAATATTTTTCTCAAGAGGCAAAGGTAGAGGCAGAGAAGTTAGATGTTACACATGTGGAAAGACATGACATATGTCATGGGATTGTCCAGAAAATAAATCTGTAGGTTAGAGAAGTCCACATGTTGCAGAAGCTAAGGAAGAAAATGTGAATACAATCACAAAATAAGAAGCTCCATAGATAGGGGAATCATTGTTTATGAAAATAGGTATGATTAAGTCAGAGAAGGAAGTTAAGGAACCAACCCATAGAAAGAGTTTATTCAGGACTGTATGCAAGTCAAGAGGAAAGTGTTGCAAGTTTTTCATTGACACTAGTAGCATGGACAATTTGGTTCCCATTGAGATAGTAGAGAAGTTGGGATTGAAGAGGACAACACATCCCACTCCCTACAAAGTGTCTTGATTGCATAAAGGACATCAATTGAACCATATTCAACTAAAGACAACCATGGTTAACATATGTAAACCATAATGTCGTAATGCAACATTACCATAGTAAACCATGGTTGAAAAAAATAATAGGAAGCCATAAAACCATAGTCATCCATAATCAACCATGGTCAACATAAGTCAACCATAATCATCCATAATCAACCATGGTCAACATAATTCAACCATATTCAACCATAGTAAACCATGGACAACTAAATACAACCATGGTTAACATAATTAAACCATTATAAAAATCACAATATGAAATAACCACTGAGAAACATCAAAATTTAACCTAACCCTTTAGGAACATCACATTGCAACATAATCATTGAGTAGTTCACAACAATTTGACATAATTCAACCAAGATCAATTTCCCAATGCTACATAACCATGGAGCAACATTAAAATCCAACATATCCTGTCATGAATGATGCAGGAGCATCGTGAGCAAAGCCCAAGCGTTGAAGATAGCTAGGCACACTAGCATATGTTTTGAAAATATTTTGAATTTCAAACGATCAATGTATTAATGTGATATCTGACAAACCTTTTAATCCATGAATGTCTTAAATGATTGGAGGCTGAGACATCACGTAAGGTTGAAGGGGAAATGTGTTTTTCTTTAATGGATTGGATCAGAGTACAGATTTGGAGCTTGTGCTTTTATCTATCTGACTCGATATTTATTGTAATAAGTGCTAAGTAGTTGATAGCATTCAATTTCATTAAGATAATGTAGAGTAGTTGGAGGGAATAACTCAAGAGAGTCCCTTTGTATAAAGCTTTGTAATATTTTCTAAGTAGGGTTGGTTGATAATTGCTAATTGATTATCATAGGTTTTGTGGAGAAAGAAGAACCGAGCAACATCTGAATCTATCTTGTATAGGTTAAGGAGTAGTGGAGAACAATGTATGTATGTAACAAGTTTTAGTTGGATGAATATAACAGAGGAACATTGTCCCAAATGTGTATGGTTATGTGTCTATCTAAATGAATGGTAGAGTCTTTGTTATTGTTCAATTATATGTTATTTTTGTTCTTGAATCCATGACTGCATTTTCTTCATTGAATGTATGAGTTATTGTGAGGAGTAGATAAGTTTCAATCACTCTCTTCAGTGAGTGAGTGCAAGGTGTGCATAGTGTCTGCAAGGAGTGCATGACCGAGTCTGTTTTGACTCGAAAGCTCAGAAGAGGTAGTGAAACTTGTATGTATGGAAGGAATGCGTGACCGAGTTTTCAGACTCGAAAACTCGACAATGATAGCGTGATTGAGTCATGAGATATGGAAGTGGTTGGAGAATAGTCACAAGGAGTGTGAAGTCATCCAAAAAAGTTGAAGTGTGGAGAGAAATCTATTGCAAGGTGTGCACAGATCTAGTTCTCGACTAAGTGTCGAAGATATTGTTCAGAGGAACAAAGGAAAATCGAAGAAGGAAAGCTCGGGAGGGAGAATGGAGAAAATATTCAAGGAAAGGAGTCCTTGAACTTCTCGTCAAAGCTAGTGGAAAATATTCATCGTTAGAGGCAGGCGAGCGATACCAGACCATCGGATTTGGTGAAGTTGCAAGGAGGAGAACCGTGAATTATTTCGGTACCTCCGAGGTTTAGGAAGTTGAAAACTTGACGAAAGTAGAGTCACGAAGTTCAAAGTTGCGATTCAATATCGGTCGTTGATCGTAGGAGAGCACGTGGAAACAGATTGAGGAGTTAGGGAATCAGAAGGTCGGAGGTTGTGAACAAAAGACCTAGAAGTTCGCGAGGTCGTGAAGTCTGAACCATAGTGGGGGTCGATGAATCTAAGGAGACACGTGGCAGGGGTTCAAAACGTCATAGAAGAAGTACTTCAGGAAACATTGAGGGAAGGATTCAGGGTATCCCTGAAGTCCGAACCGCGAAGGAGATAGAACCATGGTCATAGCCATGATCACTTGTGGAAGAGACTTGTGCATGTGGGTAAAGCAATTTTGGGTGCCCGCGGGAACCTAAGGAGTCTCTTTGACTCAGTGAAATTAACAATCCGAGACCGGGAGGTCAAGAATCCCTTTGGAGAGAAGGGGGGTTTACACCAAGAGTGGTATCAGAGAAGATACATAATTAACTTCTGTAAGGAGAGGTGTCAGAAGCATCAACACAATGCCACCTAGAAGACGTGTTGATCCGCCTATAGCTAATAGAGATATGGAAAGAGAAATGAGAGAATTGTGTGTGAGGCTAGATGCCATGGAGACAACACAAAGGAGAATGCCTGATGTTGGAGATGTCAGTGAGGAAAAAATCGAGAATGAAGAAGTTGAAGTTGAAGAAGATGTGGATGGGGATGTAGCGGAAGAATGCTTGCTAAAAGGAGTTGTCAAATTGGGTGCCAGAGCAAATATTGATGTCCCTATGTATGAAGGAAATTTAGACATGGAGGAATTGCTTCACTGGATATGAGAAATGGACAATTATTTCAACTATGAGGATGTCGAAGAGGAGAAAAAGGTAAGACATTTTGTCACTAGGCTGAAAGGACATGCAACACTATGGTGGGATGAACTGCAGGCCGACAGGAGGAGCAAAGACAAGAAAAAGATCAAGAGTTTGGATCGAATGGTATCCAAGTTGAAGGAAAAATTCATTCCCAAGGATTACCAGATAAGTCTGTTCAGGAGGATGAAAAACCTAAGACAGAGAGGATTGACTGTGAAGGAGTACACAAAAGAATTCTACAAGTTGAACATTAGAGTTGGACAGAGAGAGAGACGAAGAGAAAGTTTCCAGATACATTAATGTCTTGAGGTATGATACCCAATATGAAATCAGTATGGTGATAGTCAAGACAGTATAGGATGCGTATCAAATGGCGTTGGAAGAAAAAGAAAAGTTGGCTAGGAAGAAGAGTCAACAAAACAGAGGTCAAAGTTTGAACAAAGGCAAGAGGATTGCCCAAGATAAAACACAAAATCCTAAGGATGAGGCGAAGAAACCACATAGTCACTCTGATAGAGGAGGAAGTTCCTGAGGAAGGCAGAGTGGTGGTAAAATTTCTTTTCCCAGAGGAAGAGGAAGAGGCTAAGGAGGAGAGGTGAGGTGTTATGCTTGCGGAAAAACATGACATATGTCTTGGGATTGTCCTGAGAGAAATAAAGGATGTGAAGCTCACATATCAGAAGAAAAGAAGAAATATGCTGAGACAAAAGGTGCAGAGGATGTAATATCCTTGATGATGAAGAAGGTTCTTTTGAAGAAGGGGCCAGAGATTGAAAGGCCAATGAAAATGAACAATTTGTTCATGACAACTTGCAAAAGGAAGGACAAAGTTTACAAGGTGATAATTGACAGTGAGAGCACTTACAACCTAGTATCCACAAAGATGGTGGAGAATCTAGAGTTGGAGACGACTACACATACGATTCTGTATAAAGTCTCATGGTTGCAGAAAGGTCATCAAGGAACAGTCACTAAGCAATTCCTGGTTAAATTTAAAATAGGAGGATATAGGGATGAGAACCTATGTGATGTAATTCCTATGGATGTTTGTCATGTTTTGTTGGGAAGACCCTGGCAGTATGACAAAAAAGTTATTCATGATGGGAGGAGGAATATGTACACCTTAGAGAAGAATGGGAGAACACACATGTTGCTTCCAATTGAAGAAAAGAAGGTGATATATGAAGCCGGCGCAAGTATACTTCTCATGAGTGGGAAGGAACTCTTGAATGAATTAAAGAAGGAGCAGGAGATGCAGTTTGTTGTAGTGAGGAAACTGAGGGTTATCCTTACCAGTACTTCACTAGAATATTCGCCTGAGGAAGTTCAGGAGATACTAGAGTGTTAAGTACCAATATCAGATCTAAAGATATAATCACCAAAAATACTGAATACACAATAGATCCACAAAACAAGATATAAGAAACCACACTATATTATTACCAAACCCTTGAGGTAGGGCAACACCGTACAATGGATCCTATTATGGAAGGGATCCTCTCTTGTTCACTTGCCTCTTCGAGAGGGCATCCTCCTATTGAGCTACCACTCCAAATACAATATTTCTCTTCATGTCTCATTACATTGCTTGAACCCCTTTCTATAGTGCTACCATCACCTAAGAACATTTTAGAGGAGGAATCTTCTAGAAGTAGAACCTTCTAAGAAGTCCTCTTACATTTATTATATCTAACTACCATAGTGGGCCTTATTTAC
>JZKD02S0153562.1:20324-35883 GCA_000966675.3 Picea glauca | reverse complement strand
AGTGGGCCTTATTTACTAATATAGTGGACCTAGTCCACCTTACAGTGAATGACCTCCACTATTATCACTATGGGCCCTCTAGGCCCCCCCACTACCTCTCTAGCTACCTTACATTTAGAAAGGTCATCAAGGAACAGTCACTAAGCAATTCCTGGTTAAATTTAAAATAGGAAGATATAGGGATGAGAACCTATGTGATGTAATTCCTATGGATGTTTGTCATGTTTTGTTGGGAAGACCCTAGCAGTATGACAAAAAAGTTATTCATGATGGGAGGAGGAATACGTACACCTTAGAGAAGAATGGGAGAACACACATGTTGCTTCCAATTGAAGAAAAGAAGGTGAAATATGAAGCCAGCGCAAGCATACTTCTCATGAGTGGGAAGGAACTCTTGAATGAATTAAAGAAGGAGCAGGAGATGCAGTTTGTTGTAGTGAGGAAACTGAGGGTTATCCTTACCAGTACTTCACTAGAATATTTTCCTGAGGAAGTTCAGGAGCTACTAGAGAATTTTGTTTATATTGTAGAGGATGAGTTACCAAACTCATTGCCACCTATCAGAAGCATCAGTCATCACATTGACTTGATACCAGGAGCAAGCCTGCTGAATAAAGAAACATACAGGTTGATGCCTCAAGAGAATGAGGAAGTAAAGAGACAGGTTCAAGATCTATTAGACAAAGGATTGGTGAGAGAAATCTTGAGTCCATGTGCAGTACCCATTGTATTAAGTCCAAAGAAGGATGGAGGATGGAGAATGTGTACGGACTCGAGAGCCATAAACAAGATCACCATCAGATATAGATTTCCATTGCCAAGGATGGATGACTTGATGGATTTCTTGAGTGGAACCAACTATTTTTCAAAAATAGATTTGCATAGTGGATATCACTAGATCAGGATGAGGGAAGGTGATGAGTGGAAAACAACATTCAAGACAGATGGCAGGTTGTATGAGTGGCTTCTTATGTCATTTGGCTTAACAAACGTTCGAGTACTTTTATGAGATTGATGAATGAAGTGTTAAAGGATTTCATTGGTAAGTTTGTGATTGTATATATGGATGATATACTGGTGTTTAAAAAAAGTAAATAGGAGCACTTGAGACATTTGGCGTTGGTAATGAGGAGGTTGTAGGAAGAGAAGTTGTTGATTAATCTAAAAAGTTCCTCTTTCTTGAAGACAAAGCTCATATATTTGGGTTTTTTCATTTCTTCAAATGAGTTGAAGATGGAGCCCAAAAAGGTGAGAGCAATCAAAGAATCATCGTCACCAAAGAATATCTTTGAGGTAAGAAGCTTCCATGGGTTACCAAGTTTTTATCAGAAGTTCATCAGGAAGTTTAGCAAGATTATTGCTCAGATGATGGATACAGTAAAGAAAATACACAAGTCTTTCAAATGGACAGAAGAGGCTAAGAGGAGCTTCAACATATTGAAGGAGAAGATAAATGAACAACTCATTCTGGTTCTGCCATATTTCAGAAAGACATTTCAGGTAAGGTGTGATGCAAGTGGAGTTGCAATTAGAGCGGTCTTAAGTCAAGACAACAAACCTATTGCATATTTCAGCGAGAAGTTGAATGAATCCAAAAAAATTTACTCCACATATGATAAAGAGTTCTAAGCCATAATACAAGCATTTAAGAAATGGAGAAATTATCTCTCACTGAAGGAGTTTGTTTTGTATAGCGACAATCATGCTTTGCAATTCATAACGAGACATGAGAATTTAAACCAGAAACATGCTAAGTGGATAGAGTTTATGAAAAATTTCACTTTTGTCATTAAACATATTTCTGGAAATGCTAAGAAGGTTGTTGATGCATTGAGTAGGAGAATTGTGATTTTGCAGGAATTTCAAGTCAAGACCTTGGGGTTTGATCACCTTAAGTAAATGTACCATAATGATCCATATTTTGGAGAATCATATGAAGCATGAGTGAATCATGTGCTCAGAGATAGAAGCCAGTCGATCGAATATCTTCTTCAGGATGGGTTGTTGTTCAAAGGATGCCATTTGTGCATACCGAGATGCTCGATGAGGGAGAGTTTACTAAAGGAAAAGCATAGTGAAGGTCTAGTTAGATACTTCGGCCACAACAAAACATTTACCCAATTATCCAGTTCATATTATTGGCCAGGTATGAGAGTAGAGTTGAAGATATTTGTTAACAATTGTAAGATTTGTCAGTATGCCAAAGGGAACAAAAAAAACATTGGGTTGTATCAACCATTGCCTATTCTAGAGAGGCCTTGGGATAAAATAAGCATGGATTTTGTGTTGGGGTTGCCAAGGACACAAAGAGGAAGTGATTCCATATTTGTGGTGTTGGACGGATTTTTGAAGATGGCACACTTTATCCCATGTCAGAAGACCAGTGATGCAACACATGTTTCAAATTTGTTTTTCAAAGAAGTTATGAGACTCCATGGATTTCCCAGGAGTATAGTTTCAGACAGGGATACCAAATTTGTTGGTGATTTCTAGAGAACGTTGTCAAAAAATTTGGGGACAGAGCTGTCTTTTAGTTCTGCATATCATCCATAGACAGATGGATATACCAAAGTGGTGAATATAATCCTAGGATATTTGTTGAGGGGTTTGGTCACTGAACACCATAGTCAGTGGGATCAGATTCTAGCACATCTTGAGTTTGCATATAATGACTCGGGGAATAGGAGCACTGAGAAAATACCATTTCAAATCGTGTATGGGATTAATTCAAGAGGAGTTTTGGAGTTAATACATCTGAAGCAAAGTGAGTTTATAAGCACGTGAGACAAATATTTCGCTGCAAAGATACAGGAGCTTCACAATCAAATCAAGGAGTTGTTGTTGAAGAGTAGTAGTGAGTAAAAACGTAGAGGTGGTCAACATAGGAGAAAGATTGAATTTGAAGTTGGGGGATCAATTTCTAGAAAATCTGAGGAAATAAATATTCCCAAGAGTGACATACAATAAACTCAAGTTGAAAAAGATAGGGCCATGTAAAATATTGAAGGTATTTGGTGAGAATGATTATGAGTTAGAGATGCCAAAAGATGTGGGTATATCACCCATATTCAATATTGCAACCCTATATCTGTATAGAGAAGATGGATTTGAAAGGCTTGAAGATCAAAGAAATATCCAATGGGAAAAGAAGATGCCTTTAGTAGAGAAGCCACAGATGGAAAAGATCATAGATCAGTGAGTTGGTAAGAAGGCCAGAAGGAAGACGTATTTTGAATACTTGGTAAAGTGGAAAGGATGACCAACATAATATTCTAGTTGGGTTAATGAAGTAGGGATCCAGAAGCATGGAATATCAGTGCAGGATCTCATTGACATGAGTCCATGATTTTTTCATCCAAGGAAGTCTGATGCAGGAGCATCGCCAGCAAAGCCCAAGCGTTGAAGACAGTTGGGCACACTAGTGCATGTTTTGAAAATATGTTGAATTTTAAACGATCAATGTATTAATGTGATATCTGACAAAAAATTTAAGCCATGAATGTCTTAAATGATCGGAGGTTGAGCCATTACGTAAGGTTGATGGGGAAATGTATTTTTCTTTAATGGATTGGATCACAGTATAGATTTGGAGCTTGCGCTCTTATCTGTCTGACTTGATATTTATTGTAATAAGTTCTAAGTAGTTTATAGAATTCAATTTCATTAAGATAGAATAGAGTAGTTGGAGGGAAGAACTCAAGAGACTCATTTTGTATAAATATTTGTAATATTGTCTAAGTAGTGTTGGTTGATAATTGTTAATTGATTATCATAATTGTTGTGGAAAAAGGAGAACCGAGCAACATATGAATCTATCTTGTATAGGTTAAGGAGTAGTGGACAACAATGTATGTATGTAACACATTTTAGGTGGATGAATATAATGAAGGAACATTGTCCCAAATGTGTATGCTTATGAGTCTATATGAATGAATGGTAGAGTCTTTGTTATTTTTCAATTCTCTATTATTTTTGTTCTTGAATCCATGACTGCATTTTCTTTGTTGAATGTATGAGTCATTGTGAGGAGTAAATAAGTTTCAATCACTCTCTTCAATGAGAGAGTGCAAGGTGTGCATAGTGTCCACAAGGCATGTGTGACCGATTCCATTTCATCTCAAAAGCTCAGAAGAGGTAGTGAAACTCATATGTATGCAAGGAGTGCGTGACAAAGTTTTTAGACTCAAAAGATCAAGAAGGATATTGTTATAGAGTCATGAGAGATAGAAGTGGTTGGAGAATAGTCACAAGGATTGCGAAGTCATCCACACAATTTGAAGTGTGGAGAGAAATTTATTGTAAGGTGTGCACAGATCGAGTTCTCAACTAAGTGTCGAAGAGATTGTTTAGAGAAATAAAGGAAAATCGAAGAAGGAAAGATCAGGAGGGAGAGCGACGGAAATCTTGAAATAAAGGATTCCTTGAACTTCTCATCAAAGCCAGTGGGCAAGATTCGTCCTCAGAGGGAGGTGAACAATCCCAGACCATCGAATTTGGTGAAGTTGGAAGGAGGAGAACCGTGAAGTATTTCGGTACCTAAAAGGTTCAACAAGTTGAAAACTTAACGAAAGCAGAGTCATGAAGTCTGAAGTCATGAATCAATCTCGATCGTTGATCATACGAGAGAACATGGCAATGGATTGGGGATTTCAGAAATCAGAAGGTCATAGGTTGTGAGTATAATACCTAGATGTTCGTGAGGTGGCAAAGTCTGAACCATTGTGGGGGCTAAAGAATCTAAGGAGACACATGGAAGGGGTTCAGAACCTTGGAGAAGAAGTAATTCGGGAAAATTTGAGGGAAGGATTCAAGGATATCCCTGAAGTTCGAACCGCGAAGGAGATAGACCCACGGTCATAGTCTTGGTCACTTGCGGAAGAGACATGTGCATGAGACTTAGTGAAATTAACGATCCGAGACCGGGAGGTCACAAAACCCTTTGGAGAAAAGGGGGTTTGCGCCAATGAACATCACAATGTGACATAACCCTTCAAAAAGACTGAAATTGAACAAAAGTCAACCAAGGTGAATGTGGCAATGAAACATAACCATTAAGGAACCTTTTAATGTTACACCATGACAAGGTGACAACTATGAACCTCTTAATATAACAATGTGAGGAGATGACAATGTTGAACCTCTTAATGTCGAAATGTGACAAGGTGACAATTTTGAACCACTTAATGCCACAATGGTCATGATACATGTGACATTGAAAATTGTAGTGAAATATAAGTCTTAAGAAATGTTGCAAGGTGGCATAAACCTTAATGATCATTGTAATGTGACGTAACCATTGATAAACATAGAAATTCGACATAACACAACAAAGATGAGCATTTTTATGAGGCATAATCACTGGGGAAAATCACAATCCGACATAATCATTAAGGAACATCAAAATCCAACATAAGCAATTAAGCATAATCATTGGGGAGCATCACAATCAAACATAAGAAATTCGACAAAATAGAACAAATACGAACATTGCAATGAAACCTAATCATTGAGAAACATCACGATCGAACAAAAGTATTGAGGAATGTA
Organism: Picea glauca; assembly: GCA_000966675.3. Taxonomy (NCBI): domain Eukaryota; kingdom Viridiplantae; phylum Streptophyta; class Pinopsida; order Pinales; family Pinaceae; genus Picea; species Picea glauca. The sequence goes on along the minus strand of JZKD02S0153562.1, from coordinate 30,336 downwards.
GAATTTTGACATTAGTCGACAAAGATGAAGATCACATGCAACATAGACACAATAAACCATGGTTAAACATAATCAACCATAATCAACCAAAGTCAAGCATAATTAACCAAAGTCAACAATAATAAATCAAAGGCAACTCTAATCACCCAAACATAATCATAGTCAACCCTTTTTAATGATAATCAATCGGAAACAACGATGAAAAACCATAGTAAACCATAGTTGATTGTGGTCAACCATAGTCAATCAAAGTCAACCATAGTCAACCATGGCCAATTAAAGACAATCATGGTTGACATAAGTTAACTAGATTCAACCATAGTGAACCATAGTTAGCTATAGACAACTATGGTTAAAATAAGTCAACCATGTCATAATGCGACATTATCATAGAAAATTGTGGTTAAACAAAATCAACCAAAGGAAACGAAATTCCACCATAATAAACTATGTACAACCATAATTAACCATAGTCAACCATAAATATTGAACTGTAATAAACCATGGCCATAGTGAACCATGGCCAACTAAAGACAATGATGGTTAACATAAGTCAACCATGATAAACATCACAATATGAAACAACCATTTAGGAAAATTACAAATGTGACATAACCATTAAGGAACATTAAAAATGTTACATAACCCTTGTTGAATGTATTAATGCAACATAATCATTGAGGAACATAGAAATTCCATATAAGCTAACCATGATGAATATTACTATGCATCATGACCATTGCGACAATTCAATGGTGAACATCTTAATGTATTAATGTGACAATGCCACAATGATGAATCTCTTAATGTCGTAATGGGCATGATACATGTGACATTGACCATTGAAATGAAACATAAGCCTTAAGAAATTTCACAAGGTGGAATAACCCTTAATGAACATTGCAATGTGATGTAATAATAGAGGAACTTGACATAACACAACAAATATTAATGTCACAATATGACATAATAATTGGGGAACATCACAATCTATCATAAGTAATTCGTCATAATCACTGGGGCACATAACAACCCAACATAAACAATTTGACATAACGAAATGAAGATGAATGTTGAAATGTTACATAATCATTGAGGAATGTCACAATCCAACATAAGGTTTGAGGAATGTCACAATGTGACATAACCCTTGATGTAGGTTTGTTGGATAGGCGGCTTTGGGATACAGTTTTGGGAAAAATCTTAAGTACAGAAGAAGTGTGCATCATAGGTGCGCATTAGAAGAAGGAAGATTAGGGAGTAAATAGATGAGGTGCATCTAGGAGGATAGTGAGTAGCAGAGGTGCATATGGAAGTACAACGTGCAGTAAGAAAAGAATAAAGCATAGAAAGAGAATAAAGAAAAGAGAAGAATAAAGAAGGAGAAAAAGAAAGGATGACATCTCTATAGGCTAAATATGGAAGGACGCGCAAAATCTGGAAGAACAAGAAGTTAGAGTGAAAAATCAACATGCATACAAAAAATAGAAGAAAGTTGTCGAACAACCAGTAAATTGGATTAGCCATGCAATGTAATGGGTTTTTGGGATGAACCAAGTAGGGTTTTAAGCCTTAGCTTATATGTATAAATATGTAACGAGTTGGGATAAATGAGGTTCTTTGTGTTTTTGGTTCATCTTAGCATATGGTTGGTTCCTTTTTGTTCTTTGTTATAGTCCGTTATGGTATGTTTTATTCTCTAAAAGAGAGGAATCAATGTATGAATGTAAGAGATGATGTCAAGAGAGAGAGGCTTGCACTGCAGAGAGACTAGGCTAGTGGAAGAGAAAGATACCATGATACATCTTGTAAGCACAGTGCACACGATGAAAGAACTTAATGAAAGAATAAGAATGAAGAAAGTCATTGTGGACGTAGATTATTGTTGGGTGAACCATGTTAAATCTTGTGTCATATGTATTTTATGTGATTTCTTATCAATTTTGTTTGTATGCATAGTATATTAGCTTGTCTTATGTTTAATCATGTCTCAATAATCATGCCTGTGAAAGAAATGAGTTTATGCAGTAATCTGGAATATATTAATAATATGAATTTGAATCGCTAAGTAAGTTAATAGATAAAAAGGATAGAATTATGCATATAGAACTAATAAGGAATAATGAATAGAATGATCGTCTCCCATTCCCTCACTACTGCAAAAACTTGGTTCTCGTAGTCCCAATAGTGACATTGGGTGAGACTTCATCTACGCAAGCAAGTGATGCTAAAAGGGATTGTGTCTAGTGGGTTTTGTTGGTCATAGATATATCAAACCCAGGGTCTTACAAACCATGCAGAGAACCAACAAATGGTTTCGTTTCTGGGACCCAAAATTTGTGATTGAGGGGATTTTTTAGAGGTCGACTAAGAAAGATATCTCAGAATGGTTGTAAAGGAAGTAATGGGAGTTTTATTGAAAAGAGAATAGGAACCATTGGATGAGTGACAATCAATGGATGTAGATGCATGTTTATACATAACTACATGGAATTTTCTTTGGCAAATTTCCAATTATTTTGATTGAGAGGCTAGAAAGATTGGTGGAGAATAATGGAAGGTACAGAGCTACATCGCCGAGGAATTGAAATCTTGAGTTGGTAACATAGTTGAATTTTGTAAGAAATCCAACTACTCATGAATTTTATTTATGGTTTTATAGCATACTAGGAGGATATATTACAGTGTTTTCAATAGATTGTATCCAATCAAACAATGTTGCAGAGGTCTATGTGGTAGGTTCCTGAAATAATTAGGTACATGGATAAATATGTTGTTGTGTGACAAGTGCATGATGGTGATGCAATATGAATTCTAAAGGGCCTCAAGCACATAGGGGAACCGGGGGATGACAAGAGGGTATTCTGAGACAATGAAGTAAGCATTGAAAAAGGAAGGTAGGGACCGAGGATGCAAGAAGAGGGTATGCCAGAGGAAGAATATGAGTTTAGATTATTGGATGGAGGAAGGAGTTACAAGAGGCAAAAGATTGGGTCTAATAAAGGAGAGACACACAATAATACACAGGGAAGAGAACCTTGCACGATAGTCCGAATTGTGGAGATACCATATATAGGAGGAGAAGAAGAGAGTTTTCAGTCCATTATAGTAATAGAAAAACTATTAAGTACTACTCAGACAGGGTCCTATGTCGAATCCACAACCCCATGTGTGTCACCACAATCAGAAATAAAATTTGAAGACTTGTCAAAATAATTTGTAGTTAGCCAGAGAGCACATAGTAGTAGAAATCAGAGAAATGGAAGTAGTGCAAAGATTTAGAGTGAAAATCAGAGTCAACCAACATCACTAAGAAGAGGTAATAGAAAAAGAAACATTGTATGGGTTGACATCACCCTTATACTACCTGTGTTATAGGGAGTTGGTTCAGAGTGTTGATGATTACAGCTATGTGAGACATTCTCTAGGACACAAACCTAAGAGAGATCCCCTAACAGGGGTGTGTGGTTCCTATCTGAGATAGAGCTGGAATGTAGAGATGAAATCCTCCTTACATAGAGTTGAGAAGAACTCCAAATGATTCCCATGTGTAACGCAATGACAAAGGAGATCTGCAAAGTTGGATGTGCATGTGGCTGATCACAAGGTGAAGGTGTGGATTCCTATAGAGCTCGGTGCATCGTCATGTAGTGGGAAAGAAGATCTGTTGAGTGAACGTGCCTGTGGACGAGCACAAGTGAACGCGATCCTACTGGATGAGTACTAGTGAGAGTGGTTCTCCTATGTAATGCAATGAGATAGAGATATGGACATCCCCATGGATGTGCCCCTAGTGTATGAGCACTTGTGGGTGTGTGATATCCCTTTCTATATTTTTCAAGAGTCATACCTTCCTATAACCCTAATTGTAATGTAAAGGGTATAGGTCGGCCCCACCTTAATGTAATTGATAATTAATGTAAAAGATAATTAATCTGGTTAAGTACTAATTATATTATGAGATAGAGAGGTCGACCCTATTGTGCCAATACAAACTTTTGTTGATAGTTCAAGTCTAATATAAGTAAAGGTAAATTCCCCATTGAGGAATCATATCTTTGAGTGAGTTTGGAAATTTCAGAAAGTACATTTTCTTGGGAAAAGTGTGCACCTCTCTTGGGCGCTACTCTTCAAGGATTTACAAGCACCCTCTTGTGTGCTAGGTTTTATTTTTGGTGAAGGTATTTCTCTTGAAGAATATAGAAAATTATTTTGCTTGGTTTTATTCCCTTGTTGATAAGGGTTTCCCAGGATACTTTTTTTGTTCTTGTGCATGGTGTTTCTTCTTGTGATCTTGGCTGTTGCAACATAATTTTTTATGGTTTAAGTTAAATGTTAAAAAAAGGAATGAAATTCATGCTTAAAACTTGCTTATTGAAAAACCAACATGGTATCATAACATAGGTATTGAAGAAACCATTGCACAAAACAATTTTCAGCCATCCTCTCTCTCTTCTGCAGAAACTGTACAACCCTCCTAGGGTTCCCAGAAAATCCATACGAACTACTCTTATGGGGGTTTTTAGCACTTGGCACTTGTAAGTTGGGGCTAAAAATGGAATAGGTGTGTACGGACTCCTTCATCTCACCTCCATAAAGTCTCAAACTACAATTCCGAGCATTTTGATTTTTTGTCCCTAGGGTTTCTAGGGTTTCGCTAATTTCTACAGAAAATTTTAGAATTGTGTTTCTGCAACTCCTTGAAGGAGCTATTCATATTACCAGGGCTATCATATCCTTCAAAGGATTATTGTTGGCAGTCATAAGCCCAACAAAACCTAAAATTTCTAGCCTAGCCTAACCGTTATATTTTCTAGCCTAATTGACAAGGGTTTGTGAAAAATCCAAAATTAAAATGAGAAAAATTATGATGGGAGGAAAGCTTGGTGGTTCAAGCAAACTCAGTTCCAAGAAGAAAAGACCTCAAAGAAATGAAGACATTAACATATCATCACTCTCAGGTATGGTCCCTATAATTGATAATACTTGGTTAATTGAGAGTGGTGCCTCTAGGCACATGACTGGTCTTAGAGATCACCTAACACATTTTGTTGAGAAAGAGACACATCTGGGTGTTGTCCTTGGAGATGATGCTAGATATAATGTGAGAGGAGTTGGAACTTCTACCTTCCAACTAGATTCATATATGCAACTTCAATTAAAGGAAGTACTATATGTACCTGTAATGAAGAGGAACCTTGCCTCTATTTCTTCCTTGGAAAAAAAAGGATACAAGATTACCTTCTCCGAAGGAAGAATACTTTCATGGCAAAAAGACTCTGATATAAGTTCTGCCAGGGTAATTAGTTTTCGATAAAATAGCTTGTATAGATTAACCATCAAGCCAGTCCAGGCCTTTCTACATGACACTATCATCTTGAGTGAGATATGGCATAAAATACTTGCTCACATTCATTATAGAGCTCTCCCAACACTAGGGAAAATGATAACATGTCTACTAGAAATACAAATTCATCACACTAGCATATTTGGCCTATTTTGCGATGGTTGTTTCGAAGCTATTGCGACGTTATATCGTTGATATGGCGACGAATTTAGAGTCTCTGAAATGTCGGTTTAGGTGACATGGAATTTGCGACGAACTTGATCAAACGTCGCATAAGCGACGATATAGGCAAACAATATGAAACCAACTTTTCGTCTAAATTGTGACAACAACTTTTAAAGTTAAACCGACGCATCAATAGAATCCATCGTCGCATATTCGATGACAACTTTTTGTTGTTTATGTAGCTAAACCAATGCAACAATAGAAGTTTTAGTCACATATTCGACGCCACTTTTCGTTATTTATATAGTTGAACCGTCTCATCAATAGAAGATGTCGTCGCCTATTCGACAACAATTTTTTTTTGTTTATGTAGCTAAACCGACTCAACAATAGAATTTGTCATTGCATATTCGACGCCACTTTTCGTTGTTTATATAGTTGAACCGTCACATCAATATAATACGTCGTCACCTATTCGACAACAACCTTTTGTTGTTTATGTAGCTAAACCGACGCATCAATAGAAGTTGTCGTCACCTATTCGATGACAACTTTCTATTGTTTATATAGCAAAACCATTGCATCAATACAAGGAAAATGTGAATGTGAATACAAGGAAAATGTTCTACTAGAAGCTACTCAATTGTCTATGTTTTGATGTTTGGCTGATAGGTCTTGGGGTAGATATAGAATTATGATTTCTTGGAGGTTAAAGACGAATCTAGTTATGTTAGGTTTTGTCTAGATTGATTTTGTATGGCTATGTACGAATCATATATGGATCTCTTTTGGAAGATGAAATGTATATGTCTAGGTTAGTATCAGGGAAGATGAACTGAGCCAAAAGGCTAGCTTATGTGCATTTTTGTTTCCTACTGAGATATCAAATACAATGAGTTTTTCTTTGGAATATATATATATACCCATTATTTCAAGATGCAACTAGGGAAATTGAATTTCCATCTGTTCAATTGTAAACCATTTTTCCTAATATGGACACTGCTTGGCCCTACTCTAAATAATGGTATATCATTATGTCAAATAGATTTGATCTATTGGTAAATAATTTTATCAATAAAGGATGACACCATATGTCCCGAGTCCACATTTTTTGGTCCTAAAACCTTTGTTTCTACTTTGAGCATGTGTGGATAGTATGTCTTTGGAAGATCAAAATAAAATACTATATGCATACCAAAAAAGGGTGGAAGGTTGAACTAGAAGGAACTATTTCATACTACCATAAATCTAAGGGTGGAAATTTGTGGAAGACATTAGTCATTGTGTCAAGCATGGTCCACTAGGCATACCAAAAATGGATAATAAGAATAGAGTCATGGGTTAAAACTATAGAGGAGGGAAATCCCAAATTATACAAACAAAAATCAGGAAAATTATCGATGCAGTGTCACTTTAAACTCTACAATGTAGTTAGGAACCTAGTGTCTTTTCTTCTGGTGCAACTGCTACCACTACATATACTCAACATGGCATATGTCCAATAGGCATTCCCATGGGATGAAAATTTCCCTTCATGATTTTTTTAGTCCTTCTTACATGGTCACAGTCTCACCCACTTCCTTCCTCTTCTAAGCAAAGGATTTCCACCAACAAAGTGGATTTGAGGTGAAGTTGAGTGTAGTAAATGAAAGTTTATTCTCAATAGAAGAATTTTTCATAGAAAACTAGTGCTCAATTTGTTGGATACACTCACCCAAAGTAATTACATCTATGTCACCTTCAAATAGTGTAATTCCAATACTTACTTTAAACTTTAACAAAACTCCCCTATTGAATGGTGCATCAACTCTAGGTTTCACATTTTGATGATTGCTTCCTACAAGCATGATTATCCTCATAAATTTGAAACAATGGTCATACATGTCATCCCTATGCCTTCATGTCTCTTATTCTACCATTTTTTTCACATCTACCATGGTGGAACAAGGCATATTCACTTCTCCCATTATGAACATACAGGAAGTAGAGAAAATAACACAATTCAGGGGAAAACTTACCACATCATTTGCTCTTCACTCAAGATCCTTTGTATTGGACATGTTGCAGATTACTTCATTAGAATCATGCTCTGCATGAATAACATAAAAGTTATAATAATTATAAGGAAAACACCAATTATAAGGAAAACACCAATTAGTGGATACACCTAAACTATTATGTTGCACTAGGTTTCTAGCAAAGGCATGCAACCAGATGTTTTGGCAGAAGTTTTTTTAATTGATGCACCTAAATTATTATGTTTTACGGGTGCCCTTTAATATCTAAAGCATTGGTGATCCATGGCTACAAGTGCATTGGAGAAACAACATGTCAAAAATTCATCAATTCTAAACATTGGTCAAGACACATTGATGATCCACATTGGTCTAGGTGCACCAATGATTCTATACCAATGTGCACCCAAGTGTAAAAAAATACAAAATATAGTAGGGCTCGACTTTGGTTCCAAAACAATTGTGCTCCATGACCCATGTGCACTAGAGTTATAATAGCCCAAAAAGACATGAGTGCTTTGCTTCTGTATTGGTATATTGTTTCTCCTATTTGGTATGGGTGAACCAATGCTCCTATACGGTGTAGGTGCATTGATGTTTTTCTTTAGGTATGGGTGCACTAGTTCTCTTAATACACCAAATCACTGAACAATAATGTCCCTAATGCTTGAGACTAAGAAATAAATAAATTATATTGATGTCCACAATATACCAACAACACCGAGAAAAGATACACAAAATTAAGTAAGAACTGCAGCTTATAGTTTCGTGCTTTTCATCGATTTGGTCACATGTAATTAAGCTTTCCCAAAATGAAACCTTGATTATTACTCAAATACTAGTTCTTTGCTAAATACAATTTCAATTCCCAATGATCATATTTCCCCCTTCCCACCTATAAATAGGAATACAGAACACTGGAATTTCTTTGGACCACTCCCCCTCCAAATTCTTCCTTACTACCATCTTAATATTTCAGTGCAATATTTTCCACAGAACAGACAGTGGGACATTCATCTTCCTACACAAATCCAATAAGGTTTTTACCCTCCTATGAAGAAATGCCTTCATATACCTCTTTGTTCCAGATTTCACATTGTAAAAAAGGGATTCCTGCTTCATTACATCAAGTTTAAGAACTTTGTTATCAAAGGTTGACATATCCACAAACTATGCTAACTGGATGCATAGAATGAAAACGTCTTGTATGTTATTGCTATCTTCACCTCTAGATGAGAGATAGGTTCTAAAATTTATTTTGGGACTCTAAAGTGGAATGGCATTCACTAAGATCTCTTCTTAAACATAAAACACCATGTCCATGACACAATGAAAATAATGGTAATTTTCTTTGTCATCTAAGACACAATGAAACATGTCACAATACTTTCAAAGTTGCATATATCATGTCACAAGATTTTGGAAGTTGCATCATTAAGAGAAGCTGAAATTATCATTAAGTGTATAACAAAATTACATTCATAGATATATACAAGTCATAGAAATAGCCTTGTGTATATTATCAACTATATAATGTACATCTAACTATCTTATAAAATTATTACATGACATCATGAATTTCTTTTAGCCTTCTTTTTTGCTTTCCAGTGCTTAAGAAAATCATCAATGTCCATGTCTTAATTTACTGGGTTCTCTTCAACAAATGATGTTGTTTTAGTCCTTTCACGCCGAGTACATATGGTTTTGTAACCACGGCATGGATGCTGTTGTGAGGGGCCATCACCTAAAAAAATAAAAAATATTGAATTTATATGGCCAATTTTTAAATAGGATTGAAGTAGTTCATTATTATTGAAAAAAAACTCTACATTGTAATTATTTACCTGGTCCTCTAGTCGACACCATTGGAATGGTTGTCGGCCTATTCACCTAATCTTCAGGTTGAGGATGATCATCTATGACATTCTCTGTCATTGAAACATAAAAAATTATAAGTACAAAATTATTAAGTATATGATTAATATATAGACATTTTATCGTCGTGGGCCTCTACATTCACAGGAACATCTTGGGGTTGCACCTCACTGAGATGGGGCTTCTAGGGAGCACCATGATCTTCTGGTTGCATTTCACTATCAACGCTCTGTTGTTCAATACTAATGGTAGGGTTGATAGTGTTGCTCCCCTGATTAAAACAAAGTAAGACATTAAATTATGGACGATATCAAACATTTACGTATTTTATAAGTAACTAAAGGTTAAGGTGGACTAATTTTTATTTACCTTATCCATCAAATTGGATCTTGGGGTCTGCCCAATGATTTTCCTACAATAAACCACGGCTCTATAATTGTAATTGTAACCAAGTTGGAGGTCTTCCTCCGTGGTTCCAGTTCTGAAGTCGTCACTCTGCATTGCAAAAGGGTATGGTTTTTTAATGTTTTTGGATGCAATTACCTTAAAGTTGTAAGGTGATACAAATAATATTCTTAAGATGTTTGGGTACTTACGATTCATGACTGTA
>JZKD02S0153551.1:0-21007 GCA_000966675.3 Picea glauca | reverse complement strand
TGTTGTTTACTCAGAGGGTGTATGAAAGTGAAACTGATGGAATGATGAATCAATTCCCAAAAATATGCATGAAATATGATAAGCAATCATTTCCTTTCAATGAATACCTATTTAAGGGAAAGAGGAAGAGTCGTTCTCACTATCAAACACTTGATAAGGAATTCCCTCAATCAATTTTGTTCTCAATCAAATCCAATATGAAGCTACAACATTTCAGAAATGAAAACTAATGTGAAAACTAATCACTAAGATGTACTTTTTTCATTTGTATGCGAATGATAATCAATTCAATGCAAAGTTTGTCCTGCCAACTACCTTTTTCAGATGAAGGAGATTCAGATAAGAAAACGCAAATTTCGCACAAACAACACACCCTTTTGCAATCAAACAAGAGAAAGAAAACCAAAAATGCAAAATGAAGGAGAAAGAGATTGGATCAAATGACCTCAAAGAACCAAATGAGAAGATTCACAGACTTCTAATGTCCCTCACTAGAGTTCTCACTCAATCGGATAGGAGAGAAGAAAGCGGGGGATTGATTTCAAGATTTTAACAGCAAAAACTCAGAAAGAATGAAGAAGGGCATAAAAACTGAACAACAAGGTGTTTTCTTCTCAAGATGAAGCATGCCAAAGGTCAAAGGAAGAATGATTGAATCACAAAACAACTCAGCAGGTCAAAAAACAGGGTTTTGACCTCCAAAAATTGCAATTTTTTGAAGAGATTTTGGGCAAAAAGGGTTGGTGCTCTGGTATAAGGGCCACCAGAGAATTATAAAGCTCTATCCAGCATCTTAAGGGAGCACTGGCACTCTACTAACAAGGCAGGGGAGCGTTGGAGTCCTAAAGCTCAGAAAAATGTCCAAAAATCCAAAATTTCAGTCAAAAAGTGACAATCAGGCTGAGTGTGATGGGGTAAAGAGTCAATCAGAAAATGCAATCAGATAAATGAGACGAACAAGGTCCAAGAAGACAAAAGTTAAGACAATTTCTATGAGCAAATACAAAACTAAGAAATTTCTGATTCGCTCCCCAGTGGAGTCGTCAGTTTCTGTTGTAGGAAAATCTCCCTGTGGATAGGTAGATTGCCTCAAAGAGCTTGACCTTAACTCTAAGACAGAAAATAATTAATGTGGACACTGACTTCCTTTCAAATCTATCCAAACTAACACATGAGAAGGAAGGACAACATAAGTACCTCTTTATCGACGTTTGTCCCTGCCCGCTCCGAGTTACGCTTCGATCCTTTGCTCCTCGTTGAGTCCTGTAAACAAACAAAATACGACCACTGCAGACTCGATTGATATTAGCTTGAAAACAGATCTATCTAGCAATGATAATGTAATGTAACATTAGACACAAACTAGAAAGAAACAGGCCAAGCATGTCATATTAATGAGAATAACGACAACAGTACTTACAATCGTAGATGCGAATGCGACAGCTTCGTCAAGTCCCCTTCGTCTAACCCTTGCTCGAAAGATCCACAACCTGGATGACAACAGATTCATTGATCACTCTCCTTTGGCTGACTGTGTATTTCCTATGAGATCATAGGTTTCATGCTAGCAATTCTTTCCCAATCAGCTATGTTCCAGCACCACTTATGATATCATAAGTTTGGTGTGATTCTCCTTTTTTAGTCCCCTTTCACCATTAGAAAGCTTGCTTATATAGACTTGGAGAGGCTTTAACCACTTGAGATATCCTTGGGGAAGTTGAGGATTTGCCTCCTTCAGTTGAGGATCTACCCTAAGATCATGGCTGGACTAGGGATTCGAATCCAACTGCCTTCCAAGAATGAAAGGATTCTTTCCCCATTCATCTCAACAATTTAACAACTGCCCAGAATAGGTAGCGCTCCCTCAAAAGGACCATCAGAGCGTTGTAGCGCTCCCTAGTAGGCTTTAGGGGGGCACCAGTGCTCTCAAAATCTATAGCGTTCCCTCAACAGGGCCAGGGGAGCTTTATAATTCTCCCTGATAGTGTAAGGGGGAGCATTGGTGCTCCGAGAAGAGGTATAGGGGAGCGCTCTCCTTCAAAAGCTCTGTTTTTTAGGTGCTTTCAGATGGAAAAAGGTTTTCCAAGAATGCTGACTCATTTCTCCTCTTCCAAATCAAATGTTTGGGGTGTTTCAAGTGTCCTTATCATGTCGTTATAGGCACGACATAGGCATCATGGCAGTATGCGTGCCTGACACTTGCGACACTTGTGAGCAACATGCGACACTTGCGACCTTGTGAGCAAAATGCGATACTTGCGACCTTTGTAATGACGACACTTGTGACACTATCAAAGTGAGTAATTTTGACGTGTAACAGGGTGGACCTGGGAAGGGATAGTATGGGTTACCTTGTGGGGGTCCATATGGGTTATAAGAAGTAGAGGNGTCATATTAATGAGAATAACGACAACAGTACTTACAATCGTAGATGTGAATGCGACAGCTTCGTCAAGTCCCCTTCGTCTAACCCTTGCTCGAAAGATCCACAACCTGGATGACAGAAGCTTCATTGATCACTCTCCTTTGGCTGACTGTGTGTTTCCTATGAGATCATAGGTTTCATGCTAGCAATTCTTTCCCAATCATCTCTATTCCAGCACCACTTATGAGATCATAAGTTTGGTGTGATTCTCCTTTTTCAGTCCCCTTTCACCATTAGAAATCTTGCTTATATAGACTTGGAGAGGCTATAACCACTTGAGATATCCTTGGGGAAGTTGAGGATTTTCCTCCTTCAGTTGAAGATCTACCCTAATATCATGGCTAGACTAGGGATTCGAATCCAACTGCCTTCCAAGAATGAAAGGATTCTTCCCCCATTCATCTCAACAATTTAACAACTGCCCAGAATAGGTAGCGCTCCCTCAAAAGGGCCATCAGAGCATTGTAGCGCTCCCTAGTAGGCTTTAGGGGGGCTCCAGTGCTCTCAAAATATATAGCGCTTCCTCAAAAGGGCCAGGGGAGATTTATAACGCTCCCTGATAGTGTAAGGGGGAGCGTTGGCGCTCCGAGAAGAGGTATAGAGGAGCGCTCTCCTTCAAAAGATCTGTTTTTTAGGTGCTTTCAGATGGAAAAAGGTTTTGCAAGAATGCTGACTCATTTCTCCTCTTCCAAATCAAATGTTTGAGGTGTTTCAAGTGTCCTTATCATGTTGTTATAGGCACAACATAGGCATCATGGAAGTATGCGTGCCTGACACTTGCGACACTTGTGAGCAACATGCGACACTTGCAACCTTGTGAGCAAAATGCGACACTTGCGACCTTTGTAAGGACGACACTTGTGACACTATCAAAGTGAGTAATTTTGACGTGTAACAGGGTGGACCTGGGAAGGGATAGTATGGGTTACCTTGTGGGGGTCCATATGGGTTATAAGAAGTAGAGGNATATGGAGTTCCCCCATATGATTTAATGTATGTATTGGTTCCATATGCGGGTATTGACTGTGCATGTGGTTGAATATGAGCCATGGAGTCAATCTACCCATCAATAGTGTGTGATGTTCTAGGTTTTTCTTGACCAAAGGGAAAAGGACGAGGATCATCTGGAAGGAATGTGTACAAGTACCATGATTGGGAGTAGATGATTTCAAAATGTTGTGCCTTAGTGATGGATTCATCGTTGGTTTGGAGGAGGGTTGTAGCCACATATTTGGAAAGGGTAGGAATGAGTGATCAAAGGAAACAATATAGACTTTGTTATGGGGTGGTGTCCACTTTAAAAAGGTTGCAACATCTACGCCATTCATGAATATGGTATGAGATGTGAGTAGTGGTGTTTTGTTTCCATTCTGATAGGATTTCAGACCCAGTATCATGACAAATGGGAAGTTGTAAAAATGACAGGAATTCTTTGGCTAGTGATTCAAAGGTTGAGTGGTCTCCAGACTTCTCGTCCATGTACCATTTTGTTTTTGTGCCATTGAGGGTTCTCTTAAATAATCGTAGATGAAAGAAATATTCCATTATGTTATTGGAAGAACACCACAAGTGGAAGGACATCACATGGTTGGTGGGGTCCTCTCCAACTTTTCCTTCAAACTTAGGGATGTATGAAGGTAGTTTTGTGGGCATATTCAACCAAGTGGGGTCATGTAATATAGGTTCATTTGTTAGTTTAGTTATATCAAGGATATTTAGTAAAGCCAAAAAAAGCATGATAATAGTGGGTCCTTCCATGTTATGGGAGGAAGTGGTTCCTTGGGAGCTTGTACTTTGTGAAAAAGTTTGGGCTCTACCTCCTTGTGGTGGATGGTTTGATTCATATTTTCAACCTTAGAAATCAGTCACATGTTGGATGATTTCCAAGGGTTGGGTGACCCAAGGAGGCATGCAAAGAAAAAATGGACCTCGGCCTTCAACCCTTCATAGGTGTCTCCATGAATTATGGTATATGAATGCTTGAGTGGGAGGATTTTGGCACCCTAATTGATAATTTTCTAAGTTTCAAATCAGAAATGATAACGGGGAGTTATTTGGATCCTTATCCCCAAAATCGTAACTTAGACTACCAAATTATTTTGTGTTCCTCCTATGGAGGTTATAAAGTGAGTTGATTATGGTTTTTTTTCAAGTGTAATAGAGGGATGTGAAGTTGGGGTCATGGACCAACCTCGTTCCTTATGATGGTGTGCAAAAAAGACACTTTACTAAACAAATGAAGCCCACAAGAGTTTCAAGTATATAGAAAAAATGTTTTTGAGTGAGTGAGAGTGTGTGCAAGAAGTGGTGATGTTGAAACAAGTTTTTAATAAATTAAATTCAATATTTTAGCATGGTGTACATCGTGTGGTCCTTTACTTATCTTGTGTAGATAACTTACTAAATTTGTTCAAAATTACCCTTTCAAATGAAAGGAAATCCTAAGATATCATGGCAGGTATGATAATCCTTACTTGGACCCTTTATCTTCCTAAGGAATTTTGTAATCTGGAAAAATTGAAACAAATCCTAGAGTGTGAGCATGTGGGCATGTGTGGGACCTTACATATTTCTTAAACTCCTTAGTTGACTTACTCTCACAATTGAAAAATATCCTAGAATTGCATGCATGTGGGAATATGGTCCATTACAACTCTTTTAACATTAATTTTCAACAAGTTAAGAGGATTGACCTCTTTTTGAAAGTGATTTGATTTACCAAGGGAGATGGAGACTTATCTAAGCAACCTCTTTCTCTAATTTCCAAGATCACAGTAAGGTCTGAGGAAAGAACATACTCCAAGATTGGTTTAGATGTTCTTCTAGTCCCAACTTAATGTGATGACTTTGCAAAAAATTAAACCTTTGTTTTGAGATTCAAATGCTAAAAACCTTTTAATCCATCCACCTGGAAATGAAGAAAATCAAAGATAAGTTACGGTTCTTTTTAATATCCCTAATTATCTATGTGTGATGTGAGTTTTATGTATGCAAGAATGAGATCTCATCCTGCTTGTGATGGATTTTAAAAAGTGATAAAATAAAATCTAAGCTACTAAGTGGAAGTGGGAAACTCAAGCCTTACAATTTTTCACAATTTAAGACAGATGCGTGACAGAATCAAAATACATCATCTGTATAGACGAAATAAATCATCGTTTCTTTTGGTGATCATGACATTGTGTAAAAAGTGAGAAAAATTGAATGTGAGGAGCTGTGTGAGCCATCCGTCGAAGGGAGAGGGGACAGAAGAATAGTATGAAGTATGCTAGAAAAAAAAAAGTGTTTGTGCAAACAAGGTGGGAATTCCCCATGCTTGTATCATGAAACCATAAAGGGATAGTGGTAACTAAACTTATTGATGAAGTAGATATCTATAGTTCCCTTGGGGCCGTTAAAAAAAAATATATGATGATTCTGATGATGGAATTGGCTCTAAATTGAGTTGTGAATGACTAGGAAGCATTGATGGATTCACAAATTTTGAGATCTTTGGTTGCTACTAAAAACTACAATGGTCACAAAGTAAGATCCACCATGACATGAAACTATGTTGGAGACAAATTTCATGGGGATCAATGACATCAAAGAGAAATGAGTATTCTAGATGTGTCATTCGAGGCTACTCATTGTCTATGGAATGAGAGCTAAGGTGATGTGATGATAAGAAGCAAAGGGCTTTTGGATATCTGATTGATCAAAATGGTGTTAGAAACTACACTAGTACTAGGAAATGGGGTGATAATCATGAACAATGTCTAGAATATATGAGATTCAAGAACTTCCCTTGGTTCGGGGGTATTGATGGATGGAAACAATCGTAACATACTATATGGTGTGAGGGGGACAACCAGATATGAGAAAACTGTGTTGAATGGGTGAGATTGAAAAGAGATGTAGCGTAGGTCAAAATATAGAACGATATGGGACATGGAGGTCAATGGTGGTCGATGGTGGTCAAAATTTTGTCTTGGATACAAATGGATTGCAGAGAGTGTAATGTAAGTGAGATGCCCCAACCAGGAGTAATAGGGGTTGCGATGTGCCAAGGGAAAACGCCATCGGGTGCGATGGAAAAAATATATTGTACTTGCTGAAATGTAAAACGTGTCTTTTACAATTACCAAATGAATAAAAACTAATTGGGTTGAAAGTACATGTACAGAAATGGGTGCCCCAGTGAAGTATGGTTTGGCCATATGGGGGCACAAATAGAGACCGGTGGAGGGTGGGGGGGCCATTGGTTAGTTTATGTACTAGGTAGATGAATGGAGGATGGCATTGTGGATGGTAAATTTATTTTGGATGATATGGAAGGTTGATGATAATGCGGAGGTGCATTTAATGTAACCAAAAAGCATGATGTGGGAGCCCATAACGGGGTGGTTATCATGATGATGAGGAAGAAGTATGAGGTTCTTTCTATGGGGTGTAAAACTACTATGGATCTTGACCCTAATGGGTAGAAAAACATGAGTGTCAATATGCCAAGGGTAAATATATGTGAGACAACTCATGGAGGTGAGAGAGATATTGGATGATGGTACCTAAATGCAATGGAGGTGATGGTACCACAGAGCTAAGTGTGGGGATCCTGAGGATAAATGTTATGGGGTATGATTGGAGAATGAAACTGTGAGAAGAGGNTGAATATGAGCCATGGAGCCAATCTACCCATCAATAGTGTGTGATGTTCTAGGTTTTTCTTGACCAAAGGGAAAAGGACAAGGATCATCTGGAAGGACTGTGTACAAGTACCATGATTGGGAGTAGATGATTCCAAAATGTTGTGCCTTAGTGATGGATTCATCTTTGGTTTGGAGGAGGGTTGTAGCCATAGCTTTGGAAAGGGTAGGAATGAGCGATCAAAGGAAACAATATAGACTTTGTTATGGGGTGGTGTCCACTTTACAAAGGTTGCAACGTCTACGTCATTCATGAATATGGTATGAGATGTGAGTAGTGGTGTTTTGTTTCCATTCTGATAGGATTTCAGACCCAGTATCATGACAAATGGGAAGTTGAAAAAATGACAGGAATTCTTTGGCTAGTGACTCAAAGGTTGAGTGGGCTCCAGAATTCTCGTCCATGTACCATTTGGTTTTTGTGCCATTGAGGGTTCTCTTAAATAATCATAGATGAAATAAATATTCCATTATGTTATTGGAAGAACACCACAAGTGGAAGGACATCACATGATTGGTGGGGTCCTCTCCAACTTTTCCTTCAAACTTAGGGATGTCTGAAGGTAGTTTTGTGGGCATATTCAACCAAGTGGGGTCATGTAATATAGGGTCATTTGTTAGTTTAGTTATATCAAGGATATTTAGTGAAGCCAAAAAAAGCATGATAATAGTGGGTCCTTCCATGTTATGGGAGGAAGTGGTTCCTTGGGAGCTTGTACTTTGTGAAAAAGTTTGGGCTCTACCTCCTTGTGGTGGATGGTTTGATTCATATTTTCAACCTTAGAAATCAGTCACATGTTGGATGATTTCCAAGGGTTGGGTGACCCAAGGAGGCATGCAAAGAAAAAATGGACCTCGGCCTTCAACCCTTCATAGGTGTCTCCATGAATTATGGTATATGAATGCTTGAGTGGGAGGATTTTGGCACCCTAATTGATAATTTTCTAAGTTTCAAATCAGAAATGATAACGGGGAGTTATTTGGATCCTTATCCCCAAAATCGTAACTTAGACTACCAAATTATTTTGTGTTCCTCCTATGGAGGTTATAAAGTGAGTTGATTATGGTTTTTTTTCAAGTGTAATAGAGGGATGTGAAGTTGGGGTCATGGACCAACCTCGTTCCTTATGATGGTGTGCAAAAAAGACACTTTACTAAACAAATGAAGCCCACAAGAGTTTCAAGTATATAGAAAAAATGTTTTTGAGTGAGTGAGAGTGTGTGCAAGAAGTGGTGATGTTGAAACAAGTTTTTAATAAATTAAATTCAATATTTTAGCATGGTGTACATCGTGTGGTCCTTTACTTATCTTGTGTAGATAACTTACTAAATTTGTTCAAAATTACCCTTTCAAATGAAAGGAAATCCTAAGATATCATGGCAGGTATGATAATCCTTACTTGGACCCTTTATCTTCCTAAGGAATTTTGTAATCTGGAAAAATTGAAACAAATCCTAGAGTGTGAGCATGTGGGCATGTGTGGGACCTTACATATTTCTTAAACTCCTTAGTTGACTTACTCTCACAATTGAAAAATATCCTAGAATTGCATGCATGTGGGAATATGGTCCATTACAACTCTTTTAACATTAATTTTCAACAAGTTAAGAGGATTGACCTCTTTTTGAAAGTGATTTGATTTACCAAGGGAGATGGAGACTTATCTAAGCAACCTCTTTCTCTAATTTCCAAGATCACAGTAAGGTCTGAGGAAAGAACATACTCCAAGATTGGTTTAGATGTTCTTCTAGTCCCAACTTAATGTGATGACTTTGCAAAAAATTAAACCTTTGTTTTGAGATTCAAATGCTAAAAACCTTTTAATCCATCCACCTGGAAATGAAGAAAATCAAAGATAAGTTACGGTTCTTTTTAATATCCCTAATTATCTATGTGTGATGTGAGTTTTATGTATGCAAGAATGAGATCTCATCCTGCTTGTGATGGATTTTAAAAAGTGATAAAATAAAATCTAAGCTACTAAGTGGAAGTGGGAAACTCAAGCCTTACAATTTTTCACAATTTAAGACAGATGCGTGACAGAATCAAAATACATCATCTGTATAGACGAAATAAATCATCGTTTCTTTTGGTGATCATGACATTGTGTAAAAAGTGAGAAAAATTGAATGTGAGGAGCTGTGTGAGCCATCCGTCGAAGGGAGAGGGGACAGAAGAATAGTATGAAGTATGCTAGAAAAAAAAAAGTGTTTGTGCAAACAAGGTGGGAATTCCCCATGCTTGTATCATGAAACCATAAAGGGATAGTGGTAACTAAACTTATTGATGAAGTAGATATCTATAGTTCCCTTGGGGCCGTTAAAAAAAAATATATGATGATTCTGATGATGGAATTGGCTCTAAATTGAGTTGTGAATGACTAGGAAGCATTGATGGATTCACAAATTTTGAGATCTTTGGTTGCTACTAAAAACTACAATGGTCACAAAGTAAGATCCACCATGACATGAAACTATGTTGGAGACAAATTTCATGGGGATCAATGACATCAAAGAGAAATGAGTATTCTAGATGTGTCATTCGAGGCTACTCATTGTCTATGGAATGAGAGCTAAGGTGATGTGATGATAAGAAGCAAAGGGCTTTTGGATATCTGATTGATCAAAATGGTGTTAGAAACTACACTAGTACTAGGAAATGGGGTGATAATCATGAACAATGTCTAGAATATATGAGATTCAAGAACTTCCCTTGGTTCGGGGGTATTGATGGATGGAAACAATCGTAACATACTATATGGTGTGAGGGGGACAACCAGATATGAGAAAACTGTGTTGAATGGGTGAGATTGAAAAGAGATGTAGCGTAGGTCAAAATATAGAACGATATGGGACATGGAGGTCAATGGTGGTCGATGGTGGTCAAAATTTTGTCTTGGATACAAATGGATTGCAGAGAGTGTAATGTAAGTGAGATGCCCCAACCAGGAGTAATAGGGGTTGCGATGTGCCAAGGGAAAACGCCATCGGGTGCGATGGAAAAAATATATTGTACTTGCTGAAATGTAAAACGTGTCTTTTACAATTACCAAATGAATAAAAACTAATTGGGTTGAAAGTACATGTACAGAAATGGGTGCCCCAGTGAAGTATGGTTTGGCCATATGGGGGCACAAATAGAGACCGGTGGAGGGTGGGGGGGCCATTGGTTAGTTTATGTACTAGGTAGATGAATGGAGGATGGCATTGTGGATGGTAAATTTATTTTGGATGATATGGAAGGTTGATGATAATGCGGAGGTGCATTTAATGTAACCAAAAAGCATGATGTGGGAGCCCATAACGGGGTGGTTATCATGATGATGAGGAAGAAGTATGAGGTTCTTTCTATGGGGTGTAAAACTACTATGGATCTTGACCCTAATGGGTAGAAAAACATGAGTGTCAATATGCCAAGGGTAAATATATGTGAGACAACTCATGGAGGTGAGAGAGATATTGGATGATGGTACCTAAATGCAATGGAGGTGATGGTACCACAGAGCTAAGTGTGGGGATCCTGAGGATAAATGTTATGGGGTATGATTGGAGAATGAAACTGTGAGAAGAGGGTTGAATTCAATACCAATTTGGAATATATACCTGGAAAATCCCAGGGATTCCATGATTGATGGAGTGATGGGGGCCATGCATGAGGACCTGCATATTCAAACCAAATACCCGACATGAAATCTATATGAAAATAAAACATATATAATAGTTTCTCAATAATGAAATGTGGGCAAGTGATGTGTACCTCTGCCTGGGGTCCCAAAAAGGGGTCCCCGGGGCTCTGGATGGAAATGTGAATACAAGAGTACTATTGTGAAGGTGAAGGAATCTGGATCCTGTAGGTGCGAATGATGTGAGAAACAGATCTCATACTCTCCAGAACGGGCATGCAGAAGTTTTGAAAAAGGGCGTGTATAAGAGCATGGGGCCCACATAATCACCTCATTTGTACTTATTGTTGTGGAGGTATGAGAGCTATCTATGTGGAAATTTATGAGCCATGGGAGAGAAGACAAGGTCATATTCGAGTGGCAAGAGACCCAGGTAATCCATCAAAACCTCCTGCATAGTGTAGGCATATTTTTGGGAGGGTATGGGGCCATACAAAGGGTTGTACAACCATTTGTTTGGGTGTGGTAATGGGTTTGCGCGTGCGGTCCTGTGATCCCCATGCATATATGCATGGGTTTAATTGATAGAGCCACATGTAGTGTATGGTTGTATCAATGAAAATCATGCATGTGTGCACAAAGTTCAAAGTTTCAGTTGAGCGAAGGAGGGTTTAGCATGGGAGCCATTGTTTGAGCAACAGTCGCACCCATGTGCGTGACTGTAAGGATAAAAACCACGCAAATGTGTCTATGTAATGGCCATAATGAGAGCATATGGAGCAGGCATGTTTGGTTCTCAAACTGGGAGGTTTTGAGGAAGAAGGTTCTGGGGAGGTCGGTGGGGCTACTAGTGTAGTTATTAGCGGTGTGCTTATGGGTTTTGGAATGAGATTTCGTAACTCGGGAAAAGAGGGGCAGAGATTGGTAGGGTGTCGAACGGTGTTTCACAATTCTCATGGAGGTGGTATGTGGGGTGGGGAAGGGAGATAAGGTTCCTTATTTTTCTGTATGACTTGTTGGTTTGTGGAAGTTCCCCCCATTCCAAGCCTGGCGTCTCATGTAGTGGTGATATTTCCTCCAACTGTGTGACCAGTTGGGTGATTGGATGGACGAGTCATTGATCACGATAATGGGACCAGAGATAAACATGGTACCATAGGTGGTGGTTCTAAATACCATACAGGGATGGCCATGACCATATTTGGTAAGGTTTTTAGAGCATAATCCTAATTTACCTTGGTGTATTACTTGCCTTACGCACCTAGACCTTGGTTAATGCATCCCAATGCATTTTCCTCACTTGATTTGACTTTCTAGAGAGTGTACGAGACACTTTCCTTGTTTTTATAGAGTTTTCGTTAAATTTAGGGATATTGACATGGAGTTAATATTGATTTATTTAATTAGAACTCCACTTAGTGACTCCTTTCCAACCTCCATGCATAGTTTAAACACCTAAAAGAATGGGAGCACACTTCCTCCTTAAATCAAGGAAATTGTCCCTTGATTTTAGGGATTTACCCCCTTTCTTTAATAAAATTTGCATGTTTAGCTAATCAGTTAGTAAACTCNCCAGGAGTAATAGGGGTTGCGATGTGCCAAGGGAAAACGCCATCGGGTGCGATGGAAAAAATATATTGTACTTGCTGAAATGTAAAACATGTCTTTTACAATTACCAAATGAATAAAAACTAATTGGGTTGAAAGTACATGTACAGAAATGGGTGCCCCGGTGAAGTATGGTTTGGCCATATGGGGGCACAAATAGAGACTGGTGGAGGGTGGGGGGGGCATTGGTTAGTTTATGTACTAGGTAGATGAATGGAGGATGGCATTGTGGATGGTAAATTTATTTTGGATGATATGGAAGGTTGATGATAATGCAGAGGTGCATTTAATGTAACCAAAAAGCATGATGTGGGAGCCCATAACGGGGTGGTTATCATGATGATGAGGAAGAAGTATGAGGTTCTTTCTATGGGGTGTAAAACTACTATGACTCTTGACCCTAATGGGTAGAAAAACATGAGTGTCAATATGCCAAGGGTAAATATATGTGAGACAACTCATGGAGGTGAGAGAGCTATTGGATGATGGTACCTAAATGCAATGGAGGTGATGGTACCACAGAGCTAAGTGTGGGGATCCTGAGGATAAATGTTATGGGGTATGATTGGAGAATGAAACTGTGAGAAGAGGGTTGAATTCAATACCAATTTGGAATATATACCTGGAAAATCCCAGGGATTCCATGATTGATGGAGTGATGGGGGCCATGCATGAGGACCTGCATATTCAAACCAAATACCCGACATGAAATCTATATGAAAATAAAACATATATAATAGTTTCTCAATAATGAAATGTGGGCAAGTGATGTGTACCTCTGCCTGGGGTCCCAAAAAGGGGTCCCCGGGGCTCTGGATGGAAATGTGAATACAAGAGTACTATTGTGAAGGTGAAGGAATCTGGATCCTGTAGGTGCGAATGATGTGAGAAACAGATCTCATACTCTCCAGAACGGGCATGCAGAAGTTTTGAAAAAGGGCGTGTATAAGAGCATGGGGCCCACATAATCACCTCATTTGTACTTATTGTTGTGGAGGTATGAGAGCTATCTATGTGGAAATTTATGAGCCATGGGAGAGAAGACAAGGTCATATTCGAGTGGCAAGAGACCCAGGTAATCCATCAAAACCTCCTGCATAGTGTAGGCATATTTTTGGGAGGGTATGGGGCCATACAAAGGGTTGTACAACCATTTGTTTGGGTGTGGTAATGGGTTTGCGCGTGCGGTCCTGTGATCCCCATGCATATATGCATGGGTTTAATTGATAGAGCCACATGTAGTGTATGGTTGTATCAATGAAAATCATGCATGTGTGCACAAAGTTCAAAGTTTCAGTTGAGCGAAGGAGGGTTTAGCATGGGAGCCATTGTTTGAGCAACAGTCGCACCCATGTGCGTGACTGTAAGGATAAAAACCACGCAAATGTGTCTATGTAATGGCCATAATGAGAGCATATGGAGCAGGCATGTTTGGTTCTCAAACTGGGAGGTTTTGAGGAAGAAGGTTCTGGGGAGGTCGGTGGGGCTACTAGTGTAGTTATTAGCGGTGTGCTTATGGGTTTTGGAATGAGATTTCGTAACTCGGGAAAAGAGGGGCAGAGATTGGTAGGGTGTCGAACGGTGTTTCACAATTCTCATGGAGGTGGTATGTGGGGTGGGGAAGGGAGATAAGGTTCCTTATTTTTCTGTATGACTTGTTGGTTTGTGGAAGTTCCCCCCATTCCAAGCCTGGCGTCTCATGTAGTGGTGATATTTCCTCCAACTGTGTGACCAGTTGGGTGATTGGATGGACGAGTCATTGATCACGATAATGGGACCAGAGATAAACATGGTACCATAGGTGGTGGTTCTAAATACCATACAGGGATGGCCATGACCATATTTGGTAAGGTTTTTAGAGCATAATCCTAATTTACCTTGGTGTATTACTTGCCTTACGCACCTAGACCTTGGTTAATGCATCCCAATGCATTTTCCTCACTTGATTTGACTTTCTAGAGAGTGTACGAGACACTTTCCTTGTTTTTATAGAGTTTTCGTTAAATTTAGGGATATTGACATGGAGTTAATATTGATTTATTTAATTAGAACTCCACTTAGTGACTCCTTTCCAACCTCCATGCATAGTTTAAACACCTAAAAGAATGGGAGCACACTTCCTCCTTAAATCAAGGAAATTGTCCCTTGATTTTAGGGATTTACCCCCTTTCTTTAATAAAATTTGCATGTTTAGCTAATCAGTTAGTAAACTCACACTTTTCAGCCTATCATACTCATGTTAGGTGCGGTTTATCTATTTTAAAGGTTTAGGCACGTTCTTTATCCATTTTACACTGCTTTTAGTGGTAGTTGTTATTATTAGTGACAAGATCAATTCCTCTCTACATATTGAATTGATCTCATTGTAATTTCAAATATATTGTGAATACATTCATTCTTGTCGAGTAAATTCTTATATATCTCTCTCTTCTTTGTTTATTTTCAATTTCATTGGATTGGTATTATTTTTCTCATTGAATTCTAGATCTCTCGGGTCTCATAATTTTACATGGTATTAGAGCCTCAGGGAATATGAGGCAGAGGTATACTAGTTTTATTTGCAGGTGAAATATCATCAAAGGAAGCAGAAAAAATCAATGGATCAACACCTTCAACCCAAGAATGTTGTCGTAACTCCATTCAACTACTTTGAATGGAAATCCAAGACCACCCTTGCTCTCTGAATCAAAGGTCTCTACCAGATAACAATGGGTACAGAAGTTGAGCCAACGAATGTTGTGGAGAAGGCAAAGTATTTCAATTGAATGGATGAAGGCTTTGGGACGATATTTATCTCCATATCAAGAGACTTTATTTTCCATGTCGACACCGCATCATCCCCCAATGAGGTATGGACCAAGCTGGAACAATTGTTTGGTAAACAGGATGAACTTCGAGCCTAAAGTTTGGAGAATGAGCTTATAGGTTTGAATCCATCAAATTTTGATTGTTTGCAAGAGCATTTTAAAAAATTTAAATCTCTTTTAGTTCTTCTTAAAGATTTAAAATTATAGAAAAAGGATGAGCAACTCATCCTTTCCATTCTCTCAAAAATAGGTCTCTATTATTCAGTTTTTGTTTCCTCATTTCATGCTTCAAAATTAACAACTCCGAAGTGGAAAATGCCCTCTTTAGATTATTTTATTGAAGCAATAACTGAATAGAAGGAAAAATTAGTTTCCATGGGCTCCATAAATGCTTCTAGAGATCATTCTCTTGCAGCAAACGAAGCAAGAAAACCAAATTTCAAAGATCAGAAAAAGGGGAAATGCAAAAGCCCCAAGGCTAGAAAGGAAAAGTTCTTGAAACCAACGGATGAATATTCTTCAGATCACAATGTATGAGGAAAAATATAGATGATATGGAGAATATGATACAACAAAAAAATCTCATGGTCCCAAGAAATGCAAGGAAGAAGGATGAAGAAAAATCGACCGAAGGAAGAAGGATGAAGAAAAATCGACCAAAGGAAGAGGAAAAGCTCGCGATGGTCACACTTTGATGGTTGTCACATCCTCCCCATCCACTTGGATCCTTGATTTAGGTGCTTCGAATCGTATTTCTGCAAAGAAATAATCATTCTCTTCCATCGAAGAGTGCGCGTGACCTTCTATTCACATGGGAGATGACACACCGGTTTAGGTATGTGGTAAAGGCATAGTTTCTTTAGAAGGGGGATATTATGATAATGTGTTGCATGTCCCATCACTATCCATGAAATTTATTTCCATATATCAAATCACACATTCAGGTTCCAGAAAAAAAGGTCGAAATCTATCCGGATTCAGTGGAGATTTCAGACTTAAAAACAGGGTCTCAGGTAGCTCATGGTGTTGCAATTCATCATTCTTGGTTGTATTCCCTCTCTCATTTCATTCCCAAATCTATATGTACATATTTTTTGAATCATACTAATAAAGAGAGTAGGTTATGGAATGATATATTTGGGCATCCTAATTACAAGTACTTTCATCAACTCAACAAAGAAAACATGGTAATCGGTTTGACTCAAATCAAATTTTCCAATGCGATCTGTCAGGACTGCATTCTTGGTAAGCATCCTGAGAAAAAAAATGACAAATGAAAAGCATGGAGGGAATCCTCACCTCTTCATATGATTCATAGTGATGTCATGGGACCCTTCCATAATCCCTCAATCAGTAAATATCTTTATGTACTCGGTTTTATCGACAACTACTCTCGCTTCACATGGGTGTATTTTTTGACATTGAAATCTCAAGTTTTTCAATATTTTAAAGAATTTAAAGCACTCGGTGAGAATCAGTCTGAGGGAAGGTTAAGATCCTTCATAGTGATAATGGAGGTGATTATTTTAAAAAATATATGAAACAACTTTGTTCCTAACAGGGCATCGATATCAAACATACAATGCCTTACACACTGCAGCAGAACAGTGTTGCCGAGAGAAAGAACGGGACACTGAAAGAGATGAAAAATTGCATGCTACAATCGAAATAATTGGCTACGAATTTATGGCATGAAGACATAAATTGTTAAACATACATTCAGAACCGTGTTCCTCACAAATCATTGAAGGGAATCACTCCTTTCAAAGCTTGGTGCGGTAAAAAACCAAAAGTCTCTCATTTCAAAAATTTTGGTTGTCGTGCATGAGCCCATATTCCATCCGATAAATGAAGGCCACTAGAGCCTCAAAGTGTTGAATGCATATTTTTTGGATACCCTGAAGGTGTAAAATTTTATCGTATGCCACAAAATTCTACTGATTCAATTTTGATTGTGTGAAGTTTGAAGTTCAAAGAGGGTCCACTACATGCAGTTTCAGATCAGCCTACAGAGGATTTTTTGGATGAAACAGTTGAAGAGGGTTTTGATTCTCATTAAAGAACTTTAGATAATGATTATGAGAAGGTATTTGGATCAGATTCATATTTTTATTAGCAGTTCATGTCCGCTCTAGATCGCCTACCATTCTGGGATAAAAATACTTTGCATGATGCCAACAAACTAGTCGGCAATTCGACGAATCCGAGGAGGACGAGATCACATTTTTTCGAGGCCCCCACTGCCTTGGATTCCAAATAGAAGTTGCTTCCCATAAATTTCTATATTTAACTTGCATAATATCCACAGTCATATACAGNTATTATTAGTGACAAGATCAATTCCTCTCTACATATTGAATTGATCTCATTGTAATTTCAAATATATTGTGAATACATTCATTCTTGTCGAGTAAATTCTTATATATCTCTCTCTTCTTTGTTTATTTTCAATTTCATTGGATTGGTATTATTTTTCTCATTGAATTCTAGATCTCTCGGGTCTCATAATTTTACATGGTATTAGAGCCTCAGGGAATATGAGGCAGAGGTATACTAGTTTTATTTGCAGGTGAAATATCATCAAAGGAAGCAGAAAAAATCAATGGATCAACACCTTCAACCCAAGAATGTTGTCGTAACTCCATTCAACTACTTTGAATGGAAATCCAAGACCACCCTTGCTCTCTGAATCAAAGGTCTCTACCAGATAACAATGGGTACAGAAGTTGAGCCAACGAATGTTGTGGAGAAGGCAAAGTATTTCAATTGAATGGATGAAGGCTTTGGGACGATATTTATCTCCATATCAAGAGACTTTATTTTCCATGTCGACACCGCATCATCCCCCAATGAGGTATGGACCAAGCTGGAACAATTGTTTGGTAAACAGGATGAACTTCGAGCCTAAAGTTTGGAGAATGAGCTTATAGGTTTGAATCCATCAAATTTTGATTGTTTGCAAGAGCATTTTAAAAAATTTAAATCTCTTTTAGTTCTTCTTAAAGATTTAAAATTATAGAAAAAGGATGAGCAACTCATCCTTTCCATTCTCTCAAAAATAGGTCTCTATTATTCAGTTTTTGTTTCCTCATTTCATGCTTCAAAATTAACAACTCCGAAGTGGAAAATGCCCTCTTTAGATTATTTTATTGAAGCAATAACTGAATAGAAGGAAAAATTAGTTTCCATGGGCTCCATAAATGCTTCTAGAGATCATTCTCTTGCAGCAAACGAAGCAAGAAAACCAAATTTCAAAGATCAGAAAAAGGGGAAATGCAAAAGCCCCAAGGCTAGAAAGGAAAAGTTCTTGAAACCAACGGATGAATATTCTTCAGATCACAATGTATGAGGAAAAATATAGATGATATGGAGAATATGATACAACAAAAAAATCTCATGGTCCCAAGAAATGCAAGGAAGAAGGATGAAGAAAAATCGACCGAAGGAAGAAGGATGAAGAAAAATCGACCAAAGGAAGAGGAAAAGCTCGCGATGGTCACACTTTGATGGTTGTCACATCCTCCCCATCCACTTGGATCCTTGATTTAGGTGCTTCGAATCGTATTTCTGCAAAGAAATAATCATTCTCTTCCATCGAAGAGTGCGCGTGACCTTCTATTCACATGGGAGATGACACACCGGTTTAGGTATGTGGTAAAGGCATAGTTTCTTTAGAAGGGGGATATTATGATAATGTGTTGCATGTCCCATCACTATCCATGAAATTTATTTCCATATATCAAATCACACATTCAGGTTCCAGAAAAAAAGGTCGAAATCTATCCGGATTCAGTGGAGATTTCAGACTTAAAAACAGGGTCTCAGGTAGCTCATGGTGTTGCAATTCATCATTCTTGGTTGTATTCCCTCTCTCATTTCATTCCCAAATCTATATGTACATATTTTTTGAATCATACTAATAAAGAGAGTAGGTTATGGAATGATATATTTGGGCATCCTAATTACAAGTACTTTCATCAACTCAACAAAGAAAACATGGTAATCGGTTTGACTCAAATCAAATTTTCCAATGCGATCTGTCAGGACTGCATTCTTGGTAAGCATCCTGAGAAAAAAAATGACAAATGAAAAGCATGGAGGGAATCCTCACCTCTTCATATGATTCATAGTGATGTCATGGGACCCTTCCATAATCCCTCAATCAGTAAATATCTTTATGTACTCGGTTTTATCGACAACTACTCTCGCTTCACATGGGTGTATTTTTTGACATTGAAATCTCAAGTTTTTCAATATTTTAAAGAATTTAAAGCACTCGGTGAGAATCAGTCTGAGGGAAGGTTAAGATCCTTCATAGTGATAATGGAGGTGATTATTTTAAAAAATATATGAAACAACTTTGTTCCTAACAGGGCATCGATATCAAACATACAATGCCTTACACACTGCAGCAGAACGGTGTTGCCGAGAGAAAGAACGGGACACTGAAAGAGATGGAAAATTGCATGCTACAATCGAAATAATTGGCTCCGAAGTTATGGCATGAAGACATAAATTGTTAAACATACATTCAGAACCATGTTCCTCACAAATCATTGAAGGGAATCACTCCTTTCGAAGCTTGGTGTGGTAATAAACCAAAAGTCTCTCATTTCAAAAAATTTGGTTGTCGTGCATGAGCCCATATTCCATCCGATAAACGAAAGCCACTAGAGCCTCAGAGTGTTGAATGCATATTTTTTGGATACCCTGAAGGCGTAAAATTTTATAGTATTCCACAAAATTCTACTGATTCAATTTTGATTGTGTGAAGTTTGAAGTTCGAAGAGGGTCCACTACATGCAGTTTCAGATCAGCCTACCGAGGATTTTTTGGATGAAACAGTTGAAGAGGGTTTTGATTCTCATTAAAGAACTTTAGATAATGATTATGAGAAGGTATTTGGATCAGATTCATATTTTTATTAGCAGGTCATGGCCGCTCTGGATCGCCTACCATTCTAGGACAAAAATACTTTGCATGATGCCAACAAACTAGTCGGCAATTCGACGAATCTGAGGAGGACGAGATCACAGTTTTTCGAGGCCCCCACTGCCTTGGATTCCATAGAGAAGTTGCTTCCCATAAATTTATATATTTAACTTGCATAATATCCACAATCATATACAGAGGCAACGGGAAACCCCTTCTGTGAAGTTGCTATGGATGAGGAGTACAATGCTCTCATGGAGAACCAAACCTGGGATTTGGTTCCACTTTCAAAAGGAAGAAAGCTTGTTCGATGAAAATGGATATTTCAGACAAATATGGATGAAAATGGTGAGATCAGTAAGTATAAATCTATACTTTTTTCTAAAGGTTACTCTTAGGTACATGGCATTGATTATATCAAGACTTTTTCACCAATTGCAAAAATGGACTCCACCGGGCTAGTTTTGGCCATTGCGACTTCTCGACACTGGGAAGTCCATCACATGGATGTGAAGAGTGATTTTATTCACTGAGATATTAAGGAGGATATATCTATGGAGAATCCACGGGGGTATTTTCATGACTCTTCTCTTGTATGTAGGTTAAATAAATCATTATATGGGCTCAAACAGGATCCTCAAGCTTGGTATGCAAAAATGGATTATTTTTTGCTTTCTCAGGGATTTCATAGATGTAAATCAGATCCAAATATGTATATGTGTTAAGCCCTAATATTGTCTCATTACCCCTTAATTGGGGCATATTATATTAGTAAGGTTATTTTATTTATGTCGGATTTAGGCCATTAGTTCTAATTATACCTCCTAGTCTCCTATATATACCAAGGAAACATTTTCATTTTGAATCATCTTGTACTTGAACATTTAAGTGGGGTAAAAGGAGGTTGCCCCCTTGAAGAGGCTTATT
>JZKD02S0153529.1:600-14730 GCA_000966675.3 Picea glauca | reverse complement strand
AATCTTACAGTCTGAGTAGCCATTCTCCATACCCTCAAAGAAAATTTAGTCCTAACTCAAAATCACATGAAGCAACAAGCAGATCAGGGTCACTCTAAATGTCAATTCATTGAATGGGACCAAGTGTTTCTTCACCTGCAACGTTATAAGCAGACTTCACTCAAAGTTGAACATTGTCAGAAACCTGCCCCTAAATTTTATGGTCCTTATAAAATTCTCAAGCGAGTAGGGATTGTGGCCTACCATTTAGCGTTGCCTAATCATTCTAAGCTCCATCATGTTTTCATGTCTCATGCTTAAATAAAGTGATTGGAACTAAGTTCTAGACTCATATCAGTCTCCCTAAGTTGGATGAAGAAGGTTCCATTTAGTTGCAACCCCAAGCAGTCTTTGACCAATGTGAGCATTGTCTACGTCAGCAAACCATCAAGGAAGTGTTAATTCAGTGGAAGGATACAACTTCGAAAGATGCCACATGGGAGCTAGTTATCATTCAGCAACAATTTCCCCATCTCTATCCTTGAGGACAAGGATATTCTTTAAGGGGGATGGCATGTTAGGGACCTAACCTCCCTAACCCCTCACATAGGTAGAATAATATATTTTCCATGTAATAAAGGCCAACATTAGTTAATAAGGCCTATTTAATAATGTGAACAATTCTAATGTAAGAAGACTTAATAGAAGCTTCCACTTCTAGAAAGATCTTCATCTAGAATGTTCTTTAGAAGGTAGAGTTAGTATAAATACGAGTAGAAGGCATGAGAAAGGTTGTCTTGAGAATTATTGTAATAGAGATCTGCTCTATTGGAGGTTTCCCTCTCAAAGAGGCTAGTGAACTTGGCTTTCTATCAATAAAGATATCATTTTTGGTGTTGTGATTCTCTATATTTTGTTGTTTCGCTGGTATTTGTTGTAATATTTCTATTTCTGCATAATTATAATACATCTCGTACCTTACATTTAACTTTAATTCACACAAGCCTCATATTTTAGAGCAAGCACAAATCATAAACCATCTTTGTCTTACAATTATTATATATCTAGACAGTTCACTGATTATATTTCCCTACAAAAGACCTTCACTAGTTAATTCATCTCATGCTAGAGAGTCCACTAGTTTTTAGATTTGTACAAATTCATTGTGTAGAGAGTTCAACTATAAATTATTCCATTCCAAGAAGGAAAACACTTCATTATAAGATTGACTTATGGCTTATAGTTTCAAATTTTGGAAAAGATACACTAGTTCCCTTTAATGTTTTGCTTTGATCATCTCGCGGTTGAACAAAGTATATGTGCCTATAAACAACTGATTTTGGTATAAAATTCTATAAATTGTTTCTCCAATTGCAATTTGTTGCACTTATTAATAAAGGATGCATTTGAGATTGCAACAATAATGTACATAAAAAAAATAAAAAAATAAAGGATTTCTCTTCAATTTGCAAACCCATGGATGGATAAAGTCAACATGAAACTGTACGCCACATAATACTTTAGGTACAAAATGCTCCTATCCAAATGACAAGTGTATATTTTGTAGTATATGCTTAGAAATTTAAAGACTTTAAAAACATAACAAAAAATGACTAAGAAGTCCAAACAACTAGTGTTATCGACCCTAAACATTAGCTAGATTATCTAGCATGTTTGTTGGGGTTGTTATCCCTATGAGATTACAAGCCGAATCTGGATCAATTGGATAATTAGGCTTTGAAGTTGAGGGGTGAGCAAAGGATCCAACACCATTCTTCCTTTGCTTGACCAATTCACCAACGACTCATCGAAGTTCAACTAGTTCAGATTCAAGAGCAGTTATATACTTCTTCTACTATAATGAAATCCCCATAAAGACTTCGTCAAAGGGGCTTAAATTTGGTCCCTTATCCTTTAATTTTCCTTGAAGCGATAGAATTTTATTTTCATGTTGATCTAAATTTTCCTCATGGTGCTTGAGAGCTCGTCTGATGTCCTATAACTCTTTATAATCTATTAATCATATCCTCCAAATGTGATTACCAAATTGAGAAGCAAAGGAGAATCAAGAGTTGAAAAGAAAGAAGTCGTTGGGAAGATCCCAAGGATAGAAAGGGTTATCCTTCGATCAAGAACAAATCCAAACTGGTATCTGAGAAACGAACCAAAGAGCCCCCTCCCAAAGCAAATGAGAAGAGGGTGTGCATAAAAACCACGAGAGAAGAAACTATCCAAAAATATATGAAAGTTTGGCCTTGAGAGAGGATAAATCAAACATGGAGCCCAAAGGCGAGAATCCCAAAATGACTACGAATACGCCAAAGAGTGTAGAACAAAATCTCGAACTGCCACTTGGTCCACAAATAGTTTCAGACCAAAAGCAGCCTGCAAACTCAAAGGAGTTGACTCTAAGAACCAGAGAAAATATTGCCAAAATCTGAATGTAGAATCCCAAGGGCCAAAGAAATGAACAAAAGATTCCCCATAATACTTTGAAACTCCAATGAACCAATAGAACCAAGAGCCTCCAAGACTATTGACAATGAAATCTAGGGTCTTATCCATTAATATCCCACATTGATTCCCTTGATTAGCTGCTAATAATTCAAGAGCATGTGTCATAGATGAGAGTTGTGTGCGAGGAGTAATGGAGAATCCCATCGTGTCTCTTGTGATTTTGTATGAATCACATACCACTAACTTGACCACTTGGTGATATAAATGCATGACGAGTGACTTGTCCTTCATGAGTTAGGGAATGGGTTGATAAGTGTCAAATGTTGTTAAGGGCAAGACACCCCTCCTTTTTCAAAGTGGCGAGATTCACTAGGTGATCTACCTCTTTATTATTTTCCCTTTTAACATGGTAAAAAACAAGCTTTGAAAATGTGAGATGAATTTGCCTTATCGTATTCCTAATAATAATTAAAGAATCCCCTATAACAATCAGATTTTGTAAATTTAAGGATTTGGCATTGATCAAACCTTGAAATAGAGCATACAATTTTGTTAGATTATTGGAAAGCATGCCAAGATTCCATGATAAGGTATTGACCTATTGTCCCTCGGGGATATCCAAAAAAAAAAAATTGAAAGACATGGGATGAGATCAAATATTGATATATTTCCCTGATTTGAAATTTTATTTTTTGTAAAGTAGATAATGACAATATATATTACATTGTTCTTTTAGCTAGTTGTTGTTCCCTATAACCTATGAAAAGAATTACCATCCAATTTAAACAATTTCATGGAGTTTCAACCTCATTTAAAGCTTGTAATCAATGAAATTGTTTCTTTGAATTAAGAATAAAAATACAATTAACTCAGAAAAATAAATAATAAGAATAAAAATACAATTAACTCAGAAAAATAAATAATGTGAGGATTTTTTTTATCATTCTACTTTTTAAAATTCCAAAGTAGGTTGAGATTGTTTTCTTGTGATTTTTATAAATTGTTGAATAATATGCTTTTATCTTCTATATAAATAGAATTTGGCATTATCTAGGGTGTGCTTTCCATTTGTTACCATTTATTGTTAATCATATTATGGCCTCCTCATTAATACTTTTTAGTTACAATCCAATGATGTTTATGATTGGTTTAACTCTTCAATCTACCACACAACTTTATTCAATTTATCATAGATAATTTCAATGATTTATTATTTATTAAGGAGTGACTATAATAACAATATCACTTTGTATATGTTGAACCCTATATTCTCATCTTTGTTTCATAACTTAATATTTTTATGTTCATTCCATAATGAACTTAGAATATATGGTCTTCTTCGTTTCACCATGAATTTAGAATATGAAAAGTTAAGAATGGACTACTACAATGTTTTTTTTAATCGAAATTGGAAAATATTATATTAAAAAAGTTGTAGCGTAGTTAAACAACAAGTATACAAAAAGTATTGATATGGAGTTTTGTAAAAAATTGGTAACTTTCTTGAGCTACATAGAAGTGTCTATAAATATTACATTCCAGTTGTTCTTGCAAGTAAACTTCTTAAAAAATACACCTAGTATTCTAATTACTTTGAAAAACATAATAAATTAGTGAAACACATGGTGGTTGTTAGCCTCCTCCTGACCTACATTGGAAGGAAGAGAATTATGTTGTTTAATGTCCATGGCATATTTCATTTGATGTATTGTCTCCTCTTTCTTGAGATCTTTTTGAACATAGTTTATTAACATCCTATGGTTTGAGGTTGTGGAGTGATTCTTTATTGAGGTCGATGACCATGTTCCTTAACATGTTGCACTTTGCTTCCAAAACATCGGTTTTGTGTCTTTGTTGGACCAAGGGATTGATAATTGTCACATTTTCTATGGTGCATTGATGTTCATTCTCATGAACCTTGAAGATCACTAAGAAAAGAGAGGATCTATTGCATTGGATAGAATCATCATGCCTTTGAAGAGTTATCTAGATCTCCTCAAGGTCCCTAAAGTCCATGATTTATGTGTTCGACAACACATGTATTCCAACAGAGGACGGACACATTCAATAACCACTCACATAACCAGATCAAGCATCAACACAGCGATGTTTTGACGTGGTAAAACCCCTACAAGGAAACATCCACGACCCCAACCAACACGACCACTTGGAGTAGTTTATTAATGCAAAATAAAAAAATTATAGAGAGATTTTACAAGAGACTTTATCACAATCAATCATCGTAAAATGACCCTCCATGCTCTTTAAATAGAGATCATAGACCAATCGGGTGGTATGTCAGGATCAATGGTCATTAAAATCGAGGAGAATATGAACTGTCGGATCACTCTATGTCGGAAACATATCATGATCGTCAGATTTACTAACTACAAATGCATACTAATGCATACTAAATAAACACACTAAGAAACACACTTTTACCTAATGACACATTGGACCAAGTATATCTCAACTAACTCCTAAGTGTATAAATATCCTAACATCCCCCCTTAAGAACAAATTGGGATAGGATTGAAGGATTTACAATAGTGAAACAATAGGAGAAGGAGGGAGCCATTAGAGCCTATCCCCCTTAATGACAACTTCATGAACTCCTAACATAGATCCAAGTTTGGAAAAATTCACTTCTGTAAGATACTTTGTGAAAATGTCTGCAACTTGATCTTCTGTAGGGCAAAAGAGAACTTCAATAACTTGATCATGAATGAGCTTTCTGATGAAGTGCATGTGTATCTCTATGTGCTTGTTGCACTGATGTTGAAATGGGTCTTCGACGAGCTTAATGGCACTCTGATTGTCGCACCAAAGGTTGGTCAGATGTTGTTGCTGGAATCCAAACTCTAAAAGGATCTGTCGAAGCCACAAGGCTTCATGAATTGCATTTACCATTGCTTGTTACTCTGCTTCTGATGAAGAAAGTGAAATAGCTTGTTGTTTCTTACAGGCCCAAGTGACAGGTCCTGAACCAAGGCTGAAAACATAACCTACAGTAGACTTCTGATCATCAGGGTCGCCAGCCCAATCTGAATCATTGAAACCAACCAATAAAAGAGTCCCCCCTTAATTGTAAGGTATCCCGAGCTAAATTGTACCACAGACATAGCAAAGTATCCTTTTAGCTACTTTCCAATGGATTTCATGGGGTGTTTTCATATACCAAGCAACATGACCAACAACAAAGGAAATATCAGGATGGGTATGAGTCAAGTATAAGAGGCTACCAACTAATTGATGGTACAGGTGTTATAACCCTAAATTGCACCACACATGCTTACCTAGCATCAGGCCAACTCATATCCCTTCTTTGCCAAAGCACTGTTGCACAACTCTTTGAAAATCTTCTTGTATAAAGGCCCACGCACCCTAATCCATTACTGCACGCGTGTACACGCTGGCTGACCCAAAATAGCCCGCGTGGATCGACAAAAGCATGAAAAAGGGAAAGTTGTCGATGGAACAAAATGCTATGGGTGAGTTAACTGAAACTCCTGGCCATGCATGGCTGAGGGTTCATCCAAATACCTAGCTCCTTCTAGCCTATAAAATAAGGGGTAGGGGTCCCATTTGGAGAAGGAAAAATATAGCAAAGAAACTCTGCCCATTTACATATTCCCATTGTCCCAACCCTTTAGCCTTTCCTTATGCCAAAGGATATTCAAAGAAAAGCAGTTGAAGGACAGAAGAAGAGGAGCCCAGGATCAGGTTCAAGGAGCAGTGGCTGGTCTCAACTTTTGTAAGTTGACTCATTCAAAGTAATAAAGAAAATGATTTTCCCATCCCAATTCATGAATTGTTTATAGTTTGATCAGTATATGTTTGGATTTCTAACCCATTAGTATATAAGTACTATACATGCATAGTTGTTGCTTGTCTTGGATGTAGGTCAGCTTTGGAAAGAGTATTGCGAACAAGTAATCAATCACAACGGAGGATTGACATCAAACGCCGGAAACGAGGTAGGTTGATCTTTCCATGCATTTACTAAGAAAAGGGGATTTAAATCCAGGGATGAAGGTAGAAAGTAATTTCTCTTCAGACATATCTGCATGCAAAGTCTGAACTCTATTTGCTAGTCCGTAGGATGATTTTCCCCAACAACAGAATTGGCGACCATACTAGGGAGACTCTCTAGGGTTCCTGGAATTTTATTTAGTTTTTGGGTAGTTTTACAGATTAGTTTTTCTTGCCTGTTTTTTCTTTTAGTTTTTGTAAGGTATGAGCTAGCAGGGAGTCTGGTTTCCCATACTAGCTTTCCCTATCTTTTGCTTGACTTTGTTTTTCGAGACCCACAGAGGTACACGTGGCCTACACAAGGTCTGCATGCGTGTGAACGCTAGTTGTAGAAGTAGCAGTAGCGTGTAGAGTTTAGAGAACTTCAAAGGCAGTCATCCTCTTCCCTGTCAGAATCACACATTCTCAGGGGATTTTCTATAATTCTGTTTGAGTCTTGTTTGCTAGCAGTCTTATCTTAGATTGTTTTTTCCTTATCATTTTTTTTCCTTGCGTTATTTGTTTTTCTATTAGAAAGAGTGTCCATGCCTTCAAGGGATCCTAGTTATCAATATCAATGGTCTCTTCCTGGTTTAGTCTGTCTATTTTCATTTTTTCTCAGAGTTTAGATATACACGCGGCCTGTACAAGGTCAGCCCGCGTGTACACGCCCTTTGTCTCTATCCAGCACACATTCGCACGGGTGTTGTCAAAGTGGCAGTCGTGTGCTTGTACAGGATACTTGTTGTTGAGGGTAAGGCAGCCATCATTTCCCTTGATAAGAATTATTCCTCTCAGGTGTTTGAATCTTTGTCTGAGCAGTCAATAGCTTAGGATTAATCTTACCCTTAGCTTGATTTTTCTCATTTAAAAAGTTGTCAGAAAAATAAAAGAATTTCCACGGTTTTTAGACAAGTGTGAGAGTCATTTTCTTTAAAAAATTGCTAGTGTGTGATTTTTCTTTAATCTAATTCTTTGCGATTTGCGATTAGGCCATAATTGTTTTTCTTGGTTTTTGCTTGTCGGTATTTTTCCTTTCTTGCTTTACTAGCATTTAAAATAAAACACAAAAATCTCTTTTCATTTTCTTGTTTGGTTGAAGAGTGTGTTTCTGCATTATTAGCAAGGGAAAAGTATTTTATTTCATAAGTTTTGGCAATTCACTTAGATCATAAGTAGCTCGTAGTCGAGTGAAATTCCTTTGAGTTTGTTGTCCAAAATCTTAGAAAAAATAAAAATATTTCTTTTGAAAAGTTGTTGAAATTTTGCATTCAGTAAAAGTTTTGTTTCCAGCTTTTTTATTCATTTTTTGCTTTCGTATTTTACACATCATCAATTTCATCTTCATACCCCTTGATGTAAGACAAAGCCATAAAATTAATGCTAAATTTAAAATCTTCTAGGCTTTTATGTTTGTAGGGTTCACCAACTAGTTCAGGACTAGGGCCTTGGATTAGGTTGGAGAGGAAACTCTTCAAGGCCATTTTACATCAAACATTGGAGTCTGAGATAGGGAGTGTCTAAGTCCAGTGTCGTGAAATTTATCCGAGACCCCCCTCTAACACAGGGGATAAACACGAGGTCGTGTGAGGAAAGGTAGCGGAGATAACCCCTCCAAAGCTGGACCAATCGTAGTGAAAAAACATATAAAGGGCTTGTTTTGGGATTTCGTCATTTGCATTTTCCATGAGGCCATTCGAGGTCCTCAGTTGTCTTCTAAAACATTTTCTCTTGATACCCTTGACAGGTTTCGGACTCGATACCCTGCTCATTGTGGTCTACCCAACTTTTGACTGTACTCGCCTGGTGACTGTTCGCACGCTGGCAACCTAGTTGCCAATCTTTTTAGGGACATACACAGGTGACTGCAGGGGTATACCGTGGTACCTAGGATAAACATTGGGCCACTCTTTGTAGAGTATACCCAGAGGGTGCTTCCATGTTCGAGTTGCACTTGCACCAGTAAGTTGCTCTAGTGTTGGTTGTTGTAACTGTTCTTCCAATTAATTTAGTGTTTGCTTGTCTTATCTTCTAGGGAATTTTTTTTAGTGTGTGTTAATTTTGAACGTTAGACTACCTTAGCATGTCTTGGATCTTCTCACACAGTGGAGGATCCCGAGCTCCGACGGTAACGAAGACTTCTTGGCCTGTCGCTGGTTACACTGAAGCCACCCCCGCCACGATTAAGGCAAAAACTAGACCAACAAGGGTCTTTTTGAAGTGACCGGGTT
Organism: Picea glauca; assembly: GCA_000966675.3. Taxonomy (NCBI): domain Eukaryota; kingdom Viridiplantae; phylum Streptophyta; class Pinopsida; order Pinales; family Pinaceae; genus Picea; species Picea glauca. The sequence goes on along the minus strand of JZKD02S0153529.1, from coordinate 6,052 downwards.
ACAAACCATTGTGCCCGACCAACCCCTAGAGGAATCGACCATTTTGGACCTTGAAGAAACCACTCTTGGCCCGATTGAAACCCCAACCACTGATTTCTTGGCACCTTTTATTGTACCAATTCAATTTCACGAGCGTCAGACAGTGTTGCACACAACAATGGAAACAAATGTTATTACTCCTTCTAGGAATTCTTCAATTCCCACCACGGTTGTCACCACAGGAGAGCTTTCATCTCCTAACCCATTATCGTTGGTTCGAGCCACCATGGTCTCGACCGTAACTACCTCGCACAGTGGTCTGATCCCATCTTTGGCGGCGGCCACAACCCCTTTCACACCAAGTGCGACAGGCCCTCCGTTCTCATACGAGATGCCTAGTTCGGGTACAAGTCATGTACTTTCCTACTCCACTTTACAGTCTTTGGGTCTGGGGGCAGGGAGCTCTAGCGCTCCTCTGCAAGGTCACATGGGGGGCACTCCTGTCCCTTTTAATGCTTTTCCTTACGGAGGAGGTCATATCCCTCCTTTGTCCCCTTCATTTGGTGGCTCACATCAGCAATCCACCGGACAAACTACACACAATAGTTTATTTGGAGCAGGGAGTCAAGGACCACCTTCACATAGTCTGTCGGTAGGTTTGACACCATTTTCTTGGAACAGAACATTTGGTAACAACACCTTCTCGTCAGTCTCTTTTTGGACTGGGGGCAACCCCATTTTTGGACAATCTACTCCTGTGCAAGGTACTATTACTGCACAGGGGGGAAACTTAACCGAACCTTGGAATTTAGGGCAGGGATCTGTTCCCTCATCCGGAATTTCGATCTGGGGTAATTCTTTCCACAATCAATGGAACCCTTGACAAACTACTATGCCTATCCCCACGGGACCGGCATGGGGTAATCCTTCCCAAAGTCCTTCGAATATAATGCATGCCCAACCCTCTATGTCCTATTTGGGAAATCAATCGATGATGTCTCCACATATGCAAAATCCTTACGCCATCCAGGGCCATGGTTTCTACCAGAATCTGGGCCAGCCGCCAAACTTTTCCTGGTAACCTGGTGCCAGTCAAACTCCAGGTCCCTTTTTCCCAGGTTATCAGCAGCAACCCAAACTACCGTTCCTGGCAACTTTACACTTGCCAGATTTGACAAGGTTGTTGAATGACCCTATTTGTCACGATCCGCGTTGGCCTCCTATGCCGACGAAGTTGCCTTTGGACATTCCAAAGTTTGAAGCCAAGCCTAACGAAGATCCATAAGATCATGTGACTACCTTCCATATTTGGTGCTCATCTAACTCATTGAAAGATGACTCCGTACAATTGCAATTGTTTCAACGTACTCTCATTGGGAGTGCCACGAAATGGTACATTGAGCTTGATCGCTCAAGATACTCTTCTTTTGGCGAACTGGCGATGGCTTTCTTGAACCATTTCTAGTTACCTGTGAGATACGACGCTGGCACAGAGCTTCTCGCCAATTTTGAACAGACAACAGTGGACCATATCTCTGATCACATCCGAGAATGGAGACGCCAGAAGAGTTTAATCAAAGTACTAGTCCCACCAGCATTCCTGCTTGAGTGGTTCCTTAAGTCTTTGGTACCACAGTTATCCAAATATGTCGCGACGTCCGAAGTTTTTTCCGAAGAAGATGCCATCATGAGGGATCAACAATTTGAGCTCATCTATTCTTAGTTCGATTTATTATACAACATCTTGCCAGATGCGCCACGTTCAATTCTGGATAAAACTAGACAGAGAGTTGGACCACATGTCGATGGTATTGTTGGTTCAGCACAAACAAAGCCCGCTGAGCAATTGATGAAGCAGTTGCAGCAGTTATCTATACAAGACACAGCGGCCAGCCAAACTACTACTTTGGCTGCTCCCCCTACCAAAATGTCGAAAGTACACACTATGTAGTCGACTAACCCAAAGGCCACCCAACAGCCTGAAGGGAAGAAAAAACAACGAAAGAAGGGTAAGGGGGATAAAAAACCCAACGACAATGTTGGCGGGGACAACACTGAAAAATGGAAGGCGAGGTATCCATGCAACTTGTGCGCGAAAGACCACCCGACCCATCTATGTCCTCGACTTGCAGAGGACCAAAAATTTGTCATGCAGCAATAGCAGGCGATGTTGACTAATCCATTTCAACATGTGAAAAATCTAACTCAAGCCTCTACAAGCACGGAAGGGGGCAGCCAAGAAACCTGCCCACCTCCGAACAACCCCGCATCCGCGAACGTATATATGGTTAGGGGTGATGCTTTTATAGCAACTAGAGCACATGACTATAGTAAACCAAGCACTTCTAAGAAGGGTAAAGAAGTTGAACTCCCATATCTTCCTCTACATATTGAGAAGACGTTGGGAAAAACAATGACACGCATTCCCAAAGGCGCATTCAAAAAAGCTTCTCATAACCCAAATGGAAGGGCCACCCAGAACTACTCTGTGGTGGAAGATTTATCACAAACCCCTTGTGTGATGTCCGCTTTGGAGGTCCTCCAAAGCTTCCCTTCTCAGAGGAAAGCCTTGTTAATCGCTTTGGGATCTACTGAGACTTGTAATCCGGGTGCCATCATGTTAGATACAGCTGACTTAAAACCTTGTTTGCCTTACCACGTAGCGTTTCAGATAGTAGTGGCTTATCCCACGAAAACTTTTACACAGAATATCTTTCGCATGGTGATCGGTGAGGGCGCCTCGACATGCGTTATGTCGTTGGCATTTGGAAGGCCATTGGCCAGCTCATTTTGTCTCCATCACCTACTCTCCTCACTGCTTTCGACGATCGTTCATTCTGACCACATGGTATCATTCCTTCTTTTCCCGTGCAGTTAGGAGGGAAGAGCGTCTGTGTCGAAGTAGAGGTAGTCGAAGCTTCCCTCGACTATAACCTCTTGTTAGGAAGGAGTTGGACTTATGCCATGCAAGTTGTGGTTGCTATAGTTTTATGGGTCTTGTTGTTTCCACATGAGGGCAGGATAGTGACCATCGATCAATTGTCTTTCTCCAGACCTGACCCTGCATTGGGGGCATCCATGGTCCTGATGATTGATAATCCTCAACCAGGTGTCATCCACGTAGGGGTTGGTTTGTGCCCATCTTTGATGGGGACCTTCAATTACCCGCCCCCTCAAGGCGATATCAAGTTTATATCCAATCACCATAAGGTTGAGATTTTTCAAGTTTCATCATTCCGCATGACTTACTTTGATGATCCGTGGATACTTCCTTCCCCATCAGCCACGATGGATGAGACAGGGCATCCGGTTATGTCCATGCCCTTCTCCGTCGTTGAAGTAGCGTACTCTTTAGTCCTGCAAGATTTAGTTAACACTGATCCAACTCCTGCACAAGAGTTAGATCCACTTTTAAAGATTATTTGGGCTCATGGTTCTCTCGCTAACATCGATTCGTTAGACTTATTCTTGCCCTCTGACGAAGCAATAATAGAAGCAATGACTAGTCCAGACAAACCTTGGGAAGATATTCATCGTCGATCATATTTCCTCCCAGAGTTAAGCTGAATCGAAGCAGGAGAATTCACTGTGACTGTGACTGGAGATAGGCCTTGTCATACTAATCCCTTAGCTACACACAAGATCTATGCTGAGGGTAATATGGAAACCATTGTTGAAACGACACCTATCAATATCTCTAGAACCCCTGGCATCATAGACAATGTTTTCATCGGAGCATACAGCTCCCCCGAGGAGATGCCAGGCATCAACCCACAAAGAGTCTATCATGAGCTAACTTTGTTGTTTTTCAAGTTCACTTTGAGATCTGAAAGCAACATCTGACGAGACTGCATTTATGCTTTTCGATCTCGTCTGGATTAACTGAGAAAAGTAACCATTATGGAGTCTTCTTTAAGCCCTTTTCAGACTCCTTAAAGATGAAAAGACTGCCAATTGACCTTGTTTCTTCACACTCGTTCAATTGGTCCAGAAGAACGTTCCTTAAACAGGTCTTCTTTTAAACCCTCTTCAAACCCTCTAAACATGAAAAGATTTTTGAGCGATCTTGTGGCCTTTCACGCTCGTTAAACTGAGATTTGAAGTCACGTCTGTCCGGCGGTATTTTACCCCTTCTTCGGTCCAGACGGTCAACTGTACAAAAAAAGGTATACTCTATGGAACTTCAGCTCTATTTTTCGGGCCTGAGGGACTAAACTTACGAAGAAGGAACCCCCATAGAGTCCATAGTTAAGCTCTTTTCAGACTCCCTAAAATTGAAAAGATTGTTGAGTGACCTTATTCTTTCACACTCATTAAATTGGTCCAAAAGAATATTCATGACGGAGTCCATAGTTAAGCTTTTTTCAGACTCCTTAAAAATGAAAAAATGGCCAAGTGACCTTGTCTTTATCACACTCGTTAAAATGGTTTTGAATAGACATCTTGTCGATGCTAGTTTACCCCTTTTTCAAACTGACTAGACTACCTTCGAAAAAGGTACCCCAATGGAGTCTCCTTTTACGTTTTTTCAGACTCTCTAAATATGAAAAACCATCGAGCTTACCTGCTTTGGGCTCGTTAAACTGACATCGAAGGACGTAACCATTGTGTGTTTTGTTAACCGCCAGCCTTGTAACAGTTTGCTTCTACGTCTTAACACCTTTGGCCCCCGGAGGATTTTTCCCGAGTATTATTCTACTAGAACATCAGTCTTGTCCTTGTGCCTTGAGCTTGTATGTTTGCAACACTCGTTCCTCCCTTGTAATGTAATATTCCTTTATTCTTTTTCCACAATTATTGAAAAGAACAAAAAAAAATTCAAATATACCCCAAAAAGAGGAAGGGAAAAGTATTTTCTTTATTGGCAGCATAATGAGTCACCCTTGGATAAAGCACATTTGTCCATTTGTTCATCAAACTATGGGATGTAGTACGACCTTAGGAATATTTTTCTCACTATATAGAGTTGTGTCCTCCACCGTTTGGTTATCCTTCCAAACATATGGAGAGTTTGTGTTGCCTCCTGCTTCGTAGACTTATGATTAACATACATGCTTCCTGAGTCTCATCATTTGTCGTGCTATTGTCTAAGGGAAGTTTGTCACCAAGCCTGAGTCAGCCCTTCTGCATTATGTCTCATGTCCTCATACCCGGCCATTATGAACATCCAATCAAGTCCTTGTTCGAAATCACTGAATCCTTCAATTTGATCATCAAGATTATCAAGTCCATGACCGATGAGTCGTTGAAGACCTTGGGTAGTGTAGTCGTACACTCATATTACACTTTTACCCAAGTTTTGAAGATTTTGAAGTTGTTGCTCGAGCTCTAAAAATCTCATCTCCAGCCATCAGGTTGAATCAACTTTTGGACGATGGATACTCTATATGTATATCTTTCTGATTTTGAGATGTAGCTCCGTTGTGTATTGTTCGCGGCTACTCTTTATAGTTATTTGACATGGATCTACAGT
>JZKD02S0153518.1:0-23517 GCA_000966675.3 Picea glauca | reverse complement strand
GATGCGACACACATCGCAAATTTGTTTTTCAAGGAGATCGTTAGACTCCATGGATTGCCGAAAAGCATAGTTTCGGATAGGGATACTAAATTCATCAGGCATTTTTGGAGGACACTATGGAAGAAGCTCGAAACTAACTTGGCGTTTAGTTCATCTTACCATCCTTAGACAGATGGACAGACAGAGGTGGTCAACAGGAGTCTGGGAGACTTGCTGAGAAGCTTGGTGACAGAACACCACAACAGTTGGGACAATGTGTTGCCACATGCAGAGTTTGCATACAATGATTCAGTGAATCGGAGTACAGGGAAAATCCCATTTCAGATTGTGTATGGGACACAATTGAGAGGAGTTTCTGAACTTAGGGAGTCAGAACAGACTGCGACTAGCAGTGCTAGTGCAGAAGAGTTTGTTGAGGCAATGAAGGAAATTCACAGCAAAGTGAAGCAGCCACTGATTGATTCAAATCGGGAGTACAAACACAGAGCAGATCATCATCGGAGACAACTTCAGTTCGAAGTTGGTGATCTAGTTCTGGCACATTTGAGAAAGGAAAGGTTCCCAATGGGATCATACAATAAGTTGAAAATGAAGAAAATCGGGCCATGCAGAGTCCTGAAGAAATTTGGAGAGAACGCTTATGAGATTGAGTTGCCAGATGGCATCGGGATATCTCCGATCTTTAATGTTTCGGATTTATACCCATACAAGGCTGGAGAAGCAGATGTTGAACCTGAGGAATCAGTGATCAAGTGGATGAAACAGATGCCAGTTGCAGATAATCCACAGATGGAGTGCATACTGGATAAGCGAGTGGGTAGAAAGACCAGGCGAAAGCAGCACTTTGAGTATCTGGTCAAGTGGAAGAACCACCCAGTGGAAGATGCCAGCTGGGAGACTGAAGAAATGATATAGAAGCACGGACATACTGTGCAGGAGCTCATGGACAGGAGCCCATGAAATTTTTCAAGCCGAGGAGTATGATGCAAGAGCATCGCTCACTCATCAAGCGAGCCAGCGTGGAGCGGAAGACGGCTGGACAACGCCAACACAAATTTTGGAACACCTTGATATTGTTGTTCCAAACATTAATGTGTGGATTTAATGAAGTGCACTTTGTATATGTAGTGGACCTTGAGCGGATAGCTCTCGTCCTTAGGTAGATAGACGACATTTAATATATTTAATGCAAGTAGATAGAATAATTAAGTTTAGATTTGATAGTTTAGAGTTCGAGAGGGAAGCGGGATATAGACACCCTCCTTTATTCATTGTATTATTATTCATTCAGGAGCAAGAAGAGAAGAGAGCATAGGATTGTATGAAGAACACTCCATGTACAGATATTGAATTAATAGAAAGAAGCTTTGATTCAATTCCATGGTTATGTGTTATTTCTCTGTGTATTGATGTTTTGCTCATGGATATTTGCTTTCTATCATACATTCACTTTTATATGTTGTGTATGTGATTTCATGGTTGAATTGAAGTCTGAGAGGAAGAGTGAATGAGTTTCAATTGTTTCTCTAAGTGAGCCAGAAGATTCCTGCAAGGAGTGCAGTTGAATTTGTCCGCAAGGAGTGCGTGACCGCAGGGTTCAAATAGAAGAAATCTTTTTTCCTCATTCATCTCAGAAGTGTAGGTTTGGCATCGGAGCCATGCAAGGCGTGCACAGGCTAGACGAAGACTCAGAGTTGCGATTATGGGTAAAGGAAATCGAAGACTGCTGCTGCAGATCAATGTGTAGATTCGAAGAACTTCAACGCTTAGAAGTGTTGAAGATTTTCCGCAAGGAGTGCGCGCAAGAAGTTCTCAAAAAGACTTGAAGTCGAGAAAGCTCTGGAGAGATAGGCCTTTAAGTTCATTGAAGGACCGGGATAGAAGTTGCATGAGAAAGTTGAGAAGAAGCCTCGTAGGTTAGTGAACAAGTCTTTTGGAGAGATACTTCTTGTTCGTGGATTGCGCAAGAAAAAGAGTGGACGGTCAGTATTCTCTGTGGAGAATCTGTGAGTTTCGGTGAATCGTTGGATACCTCGGAGTTGCAGGGAGGTTACAGTGCAAGCATGGAAAAGTTTGAAGTTCGGGTGAGAAGGAGTCGTCGATCGGGATCACGAGGAGCGTTGGTTCTATTCGTGGATCGGCATATCGGGAATTCGTGAGGCGAGACTCCAATCTACACAACGGAAGTCGTGATCTAACGAGAGGCGATATTCCGGCATCTATGGAAGTAAGGTGGGCCACAGAAGATAGTGGAGGACAGGTGGCATAAATCATTGGAGTCTCGGCGTCTTAGATATCGGGAGTCGATGAGGAGAATATTCAACCTCGCGAGTAGCGAAGTTGCGAGTGGCGAGATCACGACAGCGCGGAAGTCCGGACATCGGCGTTTCGGCGCATCGGTGCATCGGGTATCGGAGGTTGAAAATCCAAACATTCGGTGTCGTGAGGTGCGAAGATGCAAAAGAACCGAAGTCCTGATAGCGGAGGAAGGAAGTCAACGATTGACCGACATCTCGGGTCTCGGGGATTCAACGGGTTAACGCACTACTGTTGAACTTGCGAGGTAGCGAGTTCCGATCCTCCGATGAGTTGAGAGAGGGAGGATCGCACCAAAAAGTTACTGTGGGTATGCAGGATTCCCGATAAGGAATCAGAAGAACCTCGGAGTTCTTCGGGCCGTAGAGAGGAGAAGGTCCTGAGGTAGCAGACGCGCCAGTGAGGGTGCGGTTTTATCAATTTGATTTAGGAAAATTTTAAAATAGTTCAAAAAACAAGCATTTTAGAAACAAAATGTGGATCCGTTATAGATAAGAATATTTAAAATATAAAAAACTACCTCAAAATGAAAAAGTGTGCTACTGGTAGCACCATTTTTCAAAATGTGGTAAAAATGGGACCCTTGAAAAAACAATAACTCGACAAAGTTCTCGTTAAGTTGGTAATATTGTTATTGTCTAAAATAGAACCCAAGAACTTCGAGGAAGCTAGGAGAGATAAAAATTGGGTTAATGCTATGAATGAAGAATTAGATCAAATTGAGAAAAAAATAAACTTGGGAGCTAGTTCCTAGACCAAAAGACAAGAATGTAATTATCACCAAGTGGGATTTTAGGAACAAACTAAATGAGGATGGACAAGTAGTGAGAAATAAGGCAAGGATTGTATGTAAAGGATATGCTCAAGTTGAAGGGGTAGACTTTGATGAAACATTTTCTCCGGTAGCCAGACTAGAAGACATTATAATCTTCCTATCATTTGAAACCTACAAGAGTGTCAAAGTCTATCAAATGGATGTTAAATATGCTTTTCTAAATGGAAATTTGGAAGAGGAAGTGTTCATTGAAAAACCCGAGGGATTTCAGTTGTCAGAAAATGAACACTATGTGTGAAAAATGAATAAATCCCTCTATGGTCTGAAGCAAGCACCGAGAGCTTGGTACTCAAGGCTTGATAAGTACCTAAAACAACAAGCATTTAAGAGAGGAACTACAAAAAGAAATATTTACATCAAATAAGAAAATGGAAATATGATTATCATTGTGGTCTATGTAGATGATATCATATTTGGAAGCGAATCTAATGATCTGAGTCAAAGGTTCTTAAAGAACATGCAAAAATAATTTGAGATGTCCATGTTGGGTGAGTTGTCCTTCCTTATAGGTATGCAAATCTCTCAGTCAATTAAAGGTATATTCATTTCTAAAAAAAAATACATTAAGGAGATGTTAAATAAGTTCAATATGGAAGATTGCAGCCCTTCAGTACTCCCATGATAACAAGTTTCAAGCTGAGTAAATATGATGAATCACTACAAGCATACCACACCATGTATATATCAATGATTGGTAGCCTTTTATATGTAACTACATCAAGGGATAATGTTATGAAAGTTGTTGGATTGGTTGCAAGATTTCAATCTACACCAAAAGAATCACATGTGATGGAAGTCAAAAGAATTCTAAGATACTTGAAGGGCACAATGGATTTGGGATTGTGGTATCCAAAGGGAGAGAATTTTACTCTTACAACATACATTGATGCAGATTGGGAAGGCGGTGTTGATGACAGGAAAAGCATCAGTGGTGGAGCATTCTTCTTGGTCATTTGTTTAGAATCCTAGTTAAGCAAGAAACAATCCTCAATTTCCTTATCCACAGCAGAAGCAAAGTACATTGCAACAAAATCCTATTGTACAAAAATCCTTTGTATGAAGCAAGCCCTAAAAGACATTAAGGTAGAATACAAGCAACCAATTTCTATACTATGTGACAACACCAGTTCCATAATTATTTCCAAGAACCTAGTGATGCACTCAAATACAAAACATATCCCAATCAAGTATCATTTTTGGGGGGAACAAGTGAATGATAAGAATGTGAAGTTGGAGTATGTTCCTACCAAGGAACAAATTGCAGATATGTTTACCAAACCCCTACCTAAAGATACATTTGAGTATATATGATGGAATACGGGAGTCATTCCCATTTCTCTATAAGAGTTCAGCTGAAAGTTTTTGGGAGCCTGATGTAGGAGCATTTCCTTCAAAGTCAAAACGCAAGAGTGGAGGAAAAGGAACGACATCTCAACAATGACAAAGTTTCAAATCAGAAATTAACTCAAAATTAAATCCGGTTGTTGAGATATTTTGTAAACAACATTTTAAAAATGTAACTTGTTTGTAAAGTCGTGTTGGCACAGGGAAGACCCAGGGTTCAACTCTAACAGTGAACCAACAAGCCCTAACTACTGACCCTTTCGCCAACACCTACGAAGCAGATGCAGTCTCACCCAAAGTAGAAATAGGGGGTTGCAGGACACATGTGTCTACAACCAGAGGAAATACAAAGTGGATCTAAAACAATAGAAACACAAAATCTAGATATCAATTGCCAACTTAAACTCACTTTGCATAGTTATATCTCAGATCTAACACTATGATGCAATAAAAAAATAACAGAAGGTAAAATAACACAACACCAATCCCAAAGAAAAACAAGATATACGTGGTTCACCATCTCCCTAGGGCTACGTCCACAGAACTGCATTTCTTGATATTATAGGAAAACATATAGTTCTATATACGCTCTTAGATTGCATATCTCTCTCTCTTTCTCTCTCTCCCCTCCCTGTGCACCCAGCTGTAGGGTTGATCATCGCACCCTACTGAATATCTTACAATAAAAAATGCTCTCACACACAACACTTATTCCTCGCACAATACACAATGAACAAAAAAAACAACCAATGACGAACAACCAACTCTGAACGACCCCATCCCAGGTCCTATAGACATTTATTTATACATTACATGACAAAGTATAGATTTCAAAACCCTAGATCCAAAACCCTAGGTGTCTAAAACCGTAGGTCCTCTTCGACCCACATTTTTTGGGCTTCGCCAGTCTGTCTTTCCTTCTTTCCTGCGAGGTGCTCCAAAGCATCCATTGGTGGATTTTTCCTCTTTTTGAGTTGTCCACGATCCATCTTCCTTGTTGATCTGTCATCCTCAATCTTGTCATTCAACAACTAGATTTCCCTTGCTTCACTCCTTCTTTTCTTCTTCTTTAACCACTTCGACCCAATCTCAGTCAATGTACCTTCTGCGCAATTCACACTTCATCTTTTCTTTTCCTTTTTCTTCACTTTCTTTCTTAATCCATACCTAGGCCCAACATGCCCCCAACACTCACCTATGACTCTTCCCGAGGCACTGTAGATCTGAATCTTCTATTTTACTTCGACTTCAGACTGTGCAGCGCAGCCTATGCTTTCTGCTCTATCCTTCCCCATTGTGTGCATACTATATTTTTTGTGTCTGGTGCCCAGTTTCAACGGCACCTGGTACCTAGACCCTTCTCCTTCTTCTTTTACTGAGAGTTGTGGGGCAGTTGGTTTTCACAGTACAATTTTAACCGACTCCCATTCACCAAACCTTCCTTCCATTCTCTCTTCAAAGTCTTCAACTGTGCAACTCCTCCTTCTGTAACATAGGAAACCTCATATGGTCCAAGCCAATGTGTCTTGAACTTCCCTGGATTCTTCATGAACTTGTTTTCATAAACCAAGACCAGATCTCCTTGCTTAAAGTATTTCTTCTTGATGTCTCTGTCATGGTAAGCCTTCTCTCATTCCTTTTGTACCTGCTAATGAAATCCCGCAATAAACCCACCTTCCTCCAATTTGACCAATTGTGCGAGCCTCTCTTGAACAACGCCAGTGCCATCCATATCTGTAAAGGCTGCAATTCTTAGGCTAGGAACTAAGTATTCCATAGGTACAACTTCTTCTAGACCATAGACCAACTTAAAGGGAGTCTGCATTGTTAGCTTCTTGTAAGTGGTTCTATAGGCCCATAATACTGCTGGTACTCTCAAATCCCAATCATCCTTGTTTACATTGCAAATATTCGTCAACGCTATCTCCAAGATCTTAGTGAATTCTTCAATTGTACCATTCTCCTGTGGGTGGTATGGGGTGCTCTTCTGATGGTGAACTTCAAATTCCTTAGTCAAGGCTTCAATAGTCTTATTAATATAATTTGTGCCTTGATCACTCATCAAGATCTTTGGACATCCAAACCTAGTTATGATATCATCAAATATGAATCGCCCAACTATAGTTGCACTACAATCCTTAACTACTCTTGCTTCTTCACATCTTGTCAAATACTATGTCGCAGTAATGATGTATCAAGCTCCTGTGCGCTTTCCTGGTGGGTTGATAGGTCCCACAAAATCAATGGCCCATTTATCAAATTCCTGTAAGGTTAGCTGTGGTGCTAAAGGAATCTCATCTCTTCTGGAAGGTTTCCCAACTCTTTGGCATACATCGTAGGATCTATAGTATTCCTTAGCGTCTTTGTGTAAAGTGGGCCACCATAGGCTATCTCTAAGAACCTTCTGAGTTGTTTCTTTCCTTGCATAGTGTCCTCTTGAGATGCCCTCATGTGATTCTGCCAGAATCAATGGTATTTCTTCCTCCATAACACATCTCCTCAAGATCTCATCAGGTTCCATCTTGTATAGCTGCCCAACTATAAGTGAAAAATCTGTAGCACTAACTACCAACTGTTTCTTTTGAATGATTTTATATATGCAAGGTGCCATTCTTGTTGATAGGAACTAAACTATCTCGGTGAAGTGATCATCAACCTTCCTGATGGATAGAAACTGTGCATCTGGTAGTGTATCCTCCAAGATAGTAGGTTCCTCTCTATGTTCTAACCTAGATAAGTGGTCAGGTCCCTTATTCATTCTCCCTATCTTGACCACGATCTCAAAATCATAATCCTGGAATAACAAAACCCATCTGCATATTATTCCCCCCAACACTGGCTTGTTGACAAGGTATTTCATTGTAGAGTGATCAGTGAACATCTTAAAGTGTCCTCCCAACAAGTAGTGATGAAATTTCTGCAGTGCATACACCATGTCTAAACCTTCCCTCTCAGTGGTAGTTTAATTTATCTTAGTTGTTGAAAGCTTCCTTCTAGCAAAGGCTAACGGGTGGTCAATATATCTTGCTCCTGGCTATGCTAACACTACTCCCAATGCAATGGATGAGGCATCGACATGCACATGAAATTCCTTACTCCAATCCAGGAAAACCAGAATAGGCGCAATAACCATTTTCTGTTTCAGTGTGTCGAAGCTCTGCTGACATTATTTTTTCCATTGAAACTAGAAATATTTCTTCAACAACTTCTCCATGGGTGTTGTAATCTGTGCATATCCCTTAATGAACTTTCTGTAGTATCCAATATGTCCCAACACAGTACACAACTGTCTAACTGAAGTGGGAGGGGGTAGATAAACAATAATGGAAATCTTGGACGAATCTACCAACAACCCCTTCTTACATACAATATGGCCTAGCGTCACTCCAAAGGGTGAAAAGAAGATGCACTTATCCAACATTAATCTTAAACATTCAATATGATTTTGCAATAAGCTAAAAACAGTATAATCATCAAAATATGCTTCCAGGAATTTATGTAGAAATTCCTTGAATGCTTCGACCACCACCTTAGAAAATATGGCTAGTGCATTCTTCAATCCAAAAGGCATCACTGTGTACTGGTAGGATCCCCATTATGTTGCAAATGTGGTCTTATGGTGATCTCTGTTGGCAATCCTGATCTGGTGATAACCTGAAAATCCATCTGTGAAGGAGTAAACTTCCTTCCCCCCCACATTATGTAAACATGCATGATTCAATTTCCTCAAGTCTACACAGATTCTGATCTCTCCTATCTTATTATCTTGAGCCACCATAGGGCTAATCCATTCTGACTCTTCAACAGGTTCTATGATTCCTGCTTCCAACATTTTGTCTAGTTCAATCTTGACTTTCTGCTTATATTTGGGATTCAATCTGTAGGGTATCTTCTTGACTGGACTTGCATATGGTTTCAAGGGGATATTCATCTCTCCCATGGGCCCTTTAATGCCCTTCATATCAATAAACTTGGTTGGAAACAAGTCATGATATTCATGAAGTAGTTTTGTGATCTTATCAATAGTGGCATCATCCCAATAATCTCCAACATTTGCGAGCTTAGGGGATTTCTCTGTTCCAATATTAACTTTCTTGATTTTGATTGGTTATCCAATAAAAGGGAGTTTGACTCTTGTTCCTTCTATGTCTCTTTGTCCTTTTGTTTCTGCGATTTTCACATTCCTAGGATCATCATCTTCATCAACATTAATATTGTAGCATCCTTGCAATTTTTGAAGAGGTGCAGTCCATTCATCCTCTTCTTTCTCTAGAGGGAGGTTAGGTGCCTCCTCAAATACTTTGTATCTTACAACCTGTAAATATTGATCTACTGTAGGGTACTGACTTTCAAATAAAAATGTGGCTACAAAATTCTGATTCATACCTTGCCAATCTTCAGTGGTGAGGCGCAAATCCGCTTGAAGATACCAGTCGATAGGTGTTGTATCCAAAGTGTTAATGAATTTATGCACCCATTTCTCTTGAGGAATGATTCTCCAGGCCTCCTTGCAACTTCACACATGGTCCTTCAGGCAAGTCTAACCTATGTATCTAACTTTGCACCCTTCTACTTGATCTGAGAATCACACTCTCATCAAAGTGTGACATTGCACCCAGTCTGCGATGTTCTTCTTATGTGTTCCCCACCATCTCGTTGGTATTGCTTTTAAATATTCATCCAATGCCAACAGTCATTGTTGTACTGGTAAAATTTCTTCAAATTCTGATAAGAATGTTTCTAAATGATTTAAACCATCAAATGTGGGTAGATTACTTACTTTTGTGCTAATCCAACGAACTTCCCTGGTCAATCTAGCAAATCTCTGGGAAGAAACTGCATACATCTTGTTCTGCCAGTTCTCTAGTGCTTCTTCTGAATATGATGAACATGTGTTGTCACTTTGCCAACTTAAATTCCCACCTGATGTAGGATTAATGTAATCATGTTGCCTTGTTGTCAATTTGTAAATATTCTCTAGCTCGTATGCATGGTCTTCTTCTTTTATGGGCTCTTTGTATATGCGACCCTCATTAGGATCTAGAGGTGAAATGACCCTAAGGCCATCACCTTCAAATGTCATTCTTCTTTTCTTTAAGTCAACCAAGGTAGAATTATTGAAAGACCAATCAATTCCTAACAACATAGGATAAGGACAACTATCATCGACTATCTCAATCACCTCGAAATCCACAAATGTCCTTACCCCATCGATGTCCACAAGGACATGCTCCAGTATCCCAAAGGGGCTTATTGCCTGTTGATTATCCATCCCAAGCCTGATAGGGGAGTAAATTAACTTAGGTTTTCCCATCAGTTCCCAGGTATGCTTCGTCATAACATTGACTTCTGACCCTAAGTCGAAGACCACATAATCTATATCATAATATCCAATCTGAGCATTAAGGTGTAGTTCCTTATTTGTCCTTCTCTTTTTGGATACTTGATGTACTTCTCTATTCAGTAAGGGATCTACCTTCCCTATCTCATATTGTTTGATCAAATTTTGTAGCACTTGTACAACTCTTCCATCCTTTATCAAATTAATGCAAGTGCATAAGAATTCCATAAGCTTGCTTACCTCTTTTTCTTCTCTGGGCGAAGCAGACTGATCAAATTCCAGAGGCATCCCACATTCTCTCACTTCAGGTTGTGTCTTTGATGAAGAATCATGGTCTCTTCCAAATTCTTTTCTTGCCTCTTCAAATGTTTGTTTCTCTTTTCTTGGATAAAACTCGTGTGTCTTCTCTGCAGCTCTTTTGACCCTTGTTTCTTCTATGGTCTTTGTTGGGGTCACTATATCTTCACTTGTATCATTGCCTCCTCTAGTGATAACAACGACTCTAGGATCCACTCTGTGAGGTTTTGCTGAGATTAGTTGTACTTGCTAGTTTCCTCCTTGTCTCTCCTGAAGTTTGGCTAACAACGCGAGACAATATTCTATGACATGTTCAAATGAGTTGTAGTAACTGCAAGTGGTACAAGGGTTCTGATAGTCCCTTTCCAAGTGTCATGGTTGTGTGCAATTATAACAAATGATCTAACCTCGACCTCGACCCATGCCTCCACCTCGTCCTCTTCCTCTGAATCCACCACGAGGGTTGAAGTTTCCTCTTCCTGGAGAGTTAAACTGCGTAGCAGTTCCTTCCTGCTGTACTTCTCCTTGAATTCGATATGTGTCTCTTGATATTTCATGCAAGATATTGTAAGCCCTACAATACTTATCATCGTGCCCCACAGATTTATAAAATGTTCAGTAGAGTTTTGTAGGTCTCTGAACATATTTTTGCATGTAATAGCATTCACCAGGGCGATGCCTATTTCTACATACCTCGCACCAAGGTAGAGTAACCTGCTTCAAAGGGCTCAGAGCCCTAGAGGCCAAGTACTCATGAAATAGGGGACAATGTTCCTTATCATGGCCCTCTGATTTGCATCTGATACATCATATATCATCTATTTTTTCTTTTCCCTTGTCTTTCTTCATATATTTGACCTGCAGAGATAAGCAAGTTAGCTGACTCAAAATTTGACTCATACCTGAGCTGGATTCTCCCATAGGGGCTGAGTCTATTTTCATGGCGATCTCCAATGCCTCAACCTGCGAAGAAACCTTCTGTTGCATCAGAGGAACTTTGATGTGTGGTAAGAGGGTAGCAATGAACCATTCCTTGTTCTTCTCATCTGGAATATGAAAACTCAATCGGCCTGTCAAGGTCTTAAGCCTCTGATCAAACCCCCAAATAGGTTCAACTACTTTCTACTTGATTTCTTTCAGTTCTATAATGCACTGCGACTCCGACTTGGGTTTCTTGAATTCTGCACTCAACGTAGTCTTGATCTTGTTCAGTGGTTTAGCGTGTGCAACTCCAGTAACAAACTTCATGTACCAGCTTAGTGCGTGGTCTCTCAAGGTAGTACTAAACTGATCTCTCCTAACTGCATCGTCCCTGACATTCTTAATACTCCACACAACTTCACATGAAAACCAGTGTTGATCAGGGTCTTCAGATCCATCTCCTCTAAATATAGGTAGCCTCATTTCATCTGCCATAGATCTTCCTAGGTTTCCTGACTGAGTATGTAATGAACTGTTGGTAACAATGCTCTAAGTGCTCTGGTAACTATGATTACTCTAGTTACTTAATGTTGCTAAAACAACAGGAGGAGTAATAGTACTTACTTCGACAGTCGGCGCAATCCCTGAAGTTACTGATTTTTCTCAACGAAGTTCTTCAGTCTGTTATTCCTATGCCCTAGCGGACTCTAAATTTTCCTCGTTCAACAACTCTTCTTCTTCTCCACTGTATAACCCTTCATCTTGTGCTAGTGGCTTGTGACCCTACTCAAACAGGTTCACCAGAGGAACTTCTCTAAATGATCTCCCACTGCACACGTGTCCAACCTCTGTGTCATTGTTGCTATCAAAGTTCTTGAACATTAGCCTTTCAATCTGACCAACTACTGTATATTCAATATGTTCTTCTCATGCAATAACATCTTGAACTTCAACTTCAAAAAGTGTAAAACTTTTCCTCTAGGTCCCTTAAAGAAATATCTCTCTTCTTAGCTATACGACTCCATTATGTCAATAGAAAACTCAGTGATGTACCCTCCAATAGTACTATTGAACCAGTGATCTACTACTCTTGACATGGAGTTATCAACTCTCTTGACCTTATTTATCAATGCCGACATCCAAACCACAGGTGGTCTAAATCTGATCTCAAACTAGGTATTTTCTAATCTAGCTAACCACTCATATAGCTCCTTATGAATTCCTCCAAAGAAAATCTTGTGTATATCAGTAAAGATATACCTTCCATACCAATCCTCCGTGCTAATATTAGGGTTCTTATTCTGAGCCTCAACGAAGTCATTTTCTTATTCTTCTATCCACTTCTGAATCTTTGTCTTCAATGGAAACCACCTTGACATTCCTTCAAGAAGATCCTGGTCCCAGAAACAGAAACATTTTTTGGCACAGGGGTAGACCCAGGGTTCATCTCTAATAGTGCACCAATAAGCCCTAACTACTGGCCCTTTCACCAACACCTGTGAAGAAGATGCAGTCTCACCCGAAGTAGCAATGGGGAGTTGAAGTACACATGTGTCTACAACCAGAGGAAATACAAAGTGGATCTAAAAAAATATAAACACAATAGCTAGATATCAATTACCAACTTAAACTCACTTTGCATAGTTATATCTTAGATCTAACACTATGATGCAATAAAAGAATAATATAAGGTAAAACAACACAACACCAATCCCACATAACAATAAGATATATGTGGTTCACCCTCTCCCTAGGGCTACGTCCACAAAACTGTGTTTCTTGATATTATAGGAAAACATATAGTTCTATATGCGCTCTTAGCTTGCAAATCTCTCTCTCTTTCTCTCTCTCCCCTCCCTGCGCACCCAACTGTAGGGTTGATCTTTGCACCCAGCTTAAGATATTACAATACATAATTCTCTCACACACAACACTTATCCCTTGCACAATACACATTGAACAAAAACAACAACCAACTCTAAACGACCCTATCCCAGGTCCTCTAGAACTTTATTTATACATGACATGACAAAGTCTAGGTTTCAAAACCCTAGGTGTCTAAAAACCTAGGTCCTCTTTGACCCATGTTTTCTGGGCTTCGCTAGCATGTCTTTTCTTCTTTCCCGTGAGGTACTCCAAAGCATCCATTGGTGGATTTTTCCGCTTGCTGAGTTGTCCATGATCCATATTCCTTACTGATCTATTATCCTCAATCTTCTCGTTCAACGACTAGATTTCCCTTTCTTCACTCCTTTTTTTCTGCTTCTTTAACCACTTTGACCCAATATCAGTCAATCTACCTTCCACGGAGTTCGCACTTCATCTTTTCTTTAAATTTTTCTTCACTTTATTTATTAATCCATACCCAGGCCCAACAAGTCGTGAAGGACTATAAGGGATTGCAAATATTGAGTGTTAACTCTTATCTGGCAATAAATGTTAGTTATTGTAATAGGATAGAGTAGGTAACTGCTAAGAGTTTGATAGGATAGGTTGCAGACATGACGAGAGAGCTCGTGGAGCTAGTCCTTAGATAGTTTTTCATTGTTGCATTGTAATAGAATAGACATAGTAGAAAGAATGATATAGAGATCCGAGAGATCGGTAGAACAGAGTAGAATAGAAGGAACATTATGTAATTTGTTTTCATGAAGGAATAGAACATACATAATTGTACCAAATCCTTGGACTGTGTTCATTTGATGTATAGATGAATGAATGTTATATTCTATGTGTGTGATTTATTCCATTTTTGTTCATGTGTGATTGTTCGAGAAGTGTTAGTATGAAGTTGTGACGAATCTGGATGAGTTTCAATTGTTTCTCTTCTGACACTTGTATGCAAGGTGTGCATCTTGAACACAACGAGTGCGTTGACTGAGTCTCAGAGTGACTCGAAGAATTTAAGAGAGAACAAAGGAAACTTAGACTACGTGCAAGGTGTGCACAACATCGTGAAACGACCAAGCATCGAAGAACCCAAACCAAAGTAACACCAGGTGGGCGAGAAGAATTTATTTTCAAGAAATCATTCGATCTGAGTTATCGAAATCTCGAGGATGCAAGGTGTGCATGGGGAATCGAAATAATTTTAAGGATGAAGCTCAAAAGGGATAACACTTTCCATAAAGTGTCATAGGGAGCCAATATTCAGACTCGTAAGGAGGAGTAAAGGTTCGAAACCTTTGAAGATGGATAAATCTTCCAAGTCGAAAGAAATTAGAAGCTCGGGAGGAGGAGAGACTGTGGTCATTTGATCATTGTGCAAAAGATCAACAACCATTTGATCAGAGTGAAGTGCATGATCCTTAGTGCTTCGCACACAGAGGAGAGAGAAAACTCACAAGAGTTGAGAACTAATATTTCCGGATCCCGAAGAGTCAAAGATCTGAAATAGAATCTCAGCCACCTGATCAGTAGGAACATATCTGAACCGTCAGATTGTTCAAGGAAAACTCCAAGCGCTGGATCACCCAAGTAAATATGAGCCGTTAGATATCATGAGTCTGGGAGGAGGCGAGTTTGAACTTTGATATTTCTGAAGCGCAGAAAGCTGAAGGGCCGGAGTGAATCTAGACCGTTGGATCCAAGAGGACACATGTCGACAGGTCGGAAGATCCAGAGGAAGGTGAAGATCGAAGTGTTGAAACACCCAAAGCCTGAAGAGTCGAAGGGCTGAGAGTCATCGATCTATAAGTGGACAGTTGTCAACAGATCATGAGCTCTGAGAAATTTGAAGTGAGTTTTCAGTTTGAGATCTGAGATTGTTGAAGTGTCAAGACCCAAAGACCTGAAGTAAAATCGGGGCCATGATATCTAAGGGAGATGTGGCGTGAATCCGTGAAATCCGTGTAAGGCCCCAAAGTGGTTCATAGCCATTGGATTTGGAGGAGACACGGTGCACATCTGTGAGCTCCGGGTAAAGACTTGAAGAAATCCTCGATCATTAGATCAGGACGACACGCGTTAGTGGATCACAGACTTCAGGTAAAAAACCATTGGGAAAAAGAAGTTTGAGATTTGAGGTCTCAGAAGTCCAGAGACCCGAAGGAGATCTCGACCATTGATCGAGAAGAGAGTCGCAGGACTGTTGATCTGAGTTCAAAGGTCAACCATCCGAAGTGGGAATAGAACCGTTGATCGAGCAGGACATGTGTCAGCAAATCGTGAGTTCCGAAATATTTGAGTACGAAAGAAAGTTGGGTTTGAGATTTCAAAACCCCGAAGTCTGGAATTGCGAAGGAGACTGCAATCGTTGATTTAAGGAGGGGTAGATCTAGTTCATAGATTCTAAAGGTAGAGATCTGAACCATCGATGCAGACATTATTGTCAAGATCACAGTATCGATGATCCTATAGGATTGCGGGAACATGATTTGCGCGGAATTTAAATATCGAGGGCAGGCCGCAATACAAACTGTGGTTTCTTCAGGAGGACACATGGGGGCTTAAGGAGGATTATGGGCCCNCTTGAAGATACCAGTCGATAGGTGTTGTATCCAAAGTGTTAATGAATTTATGCACCCATTTCTCTTGAGGAATGATTCTCCAGGCCTCCTTGCAACTTCACACATGGTCCTTCAGGCAAGTCTAACCTATGTATCTAACTTTGCACCCTTCTACTTGATCTGAGAATCACACTCTCATCAAAGTGTGACATTGCACCCAGTCTGCGATGTTCTTCTTATGTGTTCCCCACCATCTCGTTGGTATTGCTTTTAAATATTCATCCAATGCCAACAGTCATTGTTGTACTGGTAAAATTTCTTCAAATTCTGATAAGAATGTTTCTAAATGATTTAAACCATCAAATGTGGGTAGATTACTTACTTTTGTGCTAATCCAACGAACTTCCCTGGTCAATCTAGCAAATCTCTGGGAAGAAACTGCATACATCTTGTTCTGCCAGTTCTCTAGTGCTTCTTCTGAATATGATGAACATGTGTTGTCACTTTGCCAACTTAAATTCCCACCTGATGTAGGATTAATGTAATCATGTTGCCTTGTTGTCAATTTGTAAATATTCTCTAGCTCGTATGCATGGTCTTCTTCTTTTATGGGCTCTTTGTATATGCGACCCTCATTAGGATCTAGAGGTGAAATGACCCTAAGGCCATCACCTTCAAATGTCATTCTTCTTTTCTTTAAGTCAACCAAGGTAGAATTATTGAAAGACCAATCAATTCCTAACAACATAGGATAAGGACAACTATCATCGACTATCTCAATCACCTCGAAATCCACAAATGTCCTTACCCCATCGATGTCCACAAGGACATGCTCCAGTATCCCAAAGGGGCTTATTGCCTGTTGATTATCCATCCCAAGCCTGATAGGGGAGTAAATTAACTTAGGTTTTCCCATCAGTTCCCAGGTATGCTTCGTCATAACATTGACTTCTGACCCTAAGTCGAAGACCACATAATCTATATCATAATATCCAATCTGAGCATTAAGGTGTAGTTCCTTATTTGTCCTTCTCTTTTTGGATACTTGATGTACTTCTCTATTCAGTAAGGGATCTACCTTCCCTATCTCATATTGTTTGATCAAATTTTGTAGCACTTGTACAACTCTTCCATCCTTTATCAAATTAATGCAAGTGCATAAGAATTCCATAAGCTTGCTTACCTCTTTTTCTTCTCTGGGCGAAGCAGACTGATCAAATTCCAGAGGCATCCCACATTCTCTCACTTCAGGTTGTGTCTTTGATGAAGAATCATGGTCTCTTCCAAATTCTTTTCTTGCCTCTTCAAATGTTTGTTTCTCTTTTCTTGGATAAAACTCGTGTGTCTTCTCTGCAGCTCTTTTGACCCTTGTTTCTTCTATGGTCTTTGTTGGGGTCACTATATCTTCACTTGTATCATTGCCTCCTCTAGTGATAACAACGACTCTAGGATCCACTCTGTGAGGTTTTGCTGAGATTAGTTGTACTTGCTAGTTTCCTCCTTGTCTCTCCTGAAGTTTGGCTAACAACGCGAGACAATATTCTATGACATGTTCAAATGAGTTGTAGTAACTGCAAGTGGTACAAGGGTTCTGATAGTCCCTTTCCAAGTGTCATGGTTGTGTGCAATTATAACAAATGATCTAACCTCGACCTCGACCCATGCCTCCACCTCGTCCTCTTCCTCTGAATCCACCACGAGGGTTGAAGTTTCCTCTTCCTGGAGAGTTAAACTGCGTAGCAGTTCCTTCCTGCTGTACTTCTCCTTGAATTCGATATGTGTCTCTTGATATTTCATGCAAGATATTGTAAGCCCTACAATACTTATCATCGTGCCCCACAGATTTATAAAATGTTCAGTAGAGTTTTGTAGGTCTCTGAACATATTTTTGCATGTAATAGCATTCACCAGGGCGATGCCTATTTCTACATACCTCGCACCAAGGTAGAGTAACCTGCTTCAAAGGGCTCAGAGCCCTAGAGGCCAAGTACTCATGAAATAGGGGACAATGTTCCTTATCATGGCCCTCTGATTTGCATCTGATACATCATATATCATCTATTTTTTCTTTTCCCTTGTCTTTCTTCATATATTTGACCTGCAGAGATAAGCAAGTTAGCTGACTCAAAATTTGACTCATACCTGAGCTGGATTCTCCCATAGGGGCTGAGTCTATTTTCATGGCGATCTCCAATGCCTCAACCTGCGAAGAAACCTTCTGTTGCATCAGAGGAACTTTGATGTGTGGTAAGAGGGTAGCAATGAACCATTCCTTGTTCTTCTCATCTGGAATATGAAAACTCAATCGGCCTGTCAAGGTCTTAAGCCTCTGATCAAACCCCCAAATAGGTTCAACTACTTTCTACTTGATTTCTTTCAGTTCTATAATGCACTGCGACTCCGACTTGGGTTTCTTGAATTCTGCACTCAACGTAGTCTTGATCTTGTTCAGTGGTTTAGCGTGTGCAACTCCAGTAACAAACTTCATGTACCAGCTTAGTGCGTGGTCTCTCAAGGTAGTACTAAACTGATCTCTCCTAACTGCATCGTCCCTGACATTCTTAATACTCCACACAACTTCACATGAAAACCAGTGTTGATCAGGGTCTTCAGATCCATCTCCTCTAAATATAGGTAGCCTCATTTCATCTGCCATAGATCTTCCTAGGTTTCCTGACTGAGTATGTAATGAACTGTTGGTAACAATGCTCTAAGTGCTCTGGTAACTATGATTACTCTAGTTACTTAATGTTGCTAAAACAACAGGAGGAGTAATAGTACTTACTTCGACAGTCGGCGCAATCCCTGAAGTTACTGATTTTTCTCAACGAAGTTCTTCAGTCTGTTATTCCTATGCCCTAGCGGACTCTGAATTTTCCTCGTTCAACAACTCTTCTTCTTCTCCACTGTATAACCCTTCATCCTGTGCTAGTGGCTTGTGACCCTACTCAAACAGGTTCACCAGAGGAACTTCTCTAAATGATCTCCCACTGCACACGTGTCCAACCTCTGTGTCATTGTTTCTATCGAAGTTCTTGAACATTAGCCTTTCAATCTGACCAACTACTGTATATTCAATATGTTCTTCTCATGCAATAGCATCTTGAACTTCAACTTCAAAAAGTGTAAAACTTTTCCTCTAGGTCCCTTAAAGAAATATCTCTCTGCTTGGCTATACGACTCTATTATGTCAATAGAAAACTCAGTGATGTACCCTCCAATAGTACTATCGAACCAGTGATCTACTACTCTTGACATGGAGTTATCAACTCTCTTGAACTTATTGATCAATGCCGACATCCAAACCACAGGTGGTCTAAATCTGATCTCAAACTGGGTATTTTCTAATCTAGCTAACCACTCGTATAGCTCCTTATGAATTCCTCCAAAGAAAATCTTGTGTATATCAGTAAAGATATACCTTCCATACCAATCCTCCGTGCTAATATTAGGGTTCTTATTCTGAGCCTCAACGAAGTCATTTTCTTATTCTTCTATCCACTTCTGAATCTTTGTCTTCAATGGAAACCACCTTGACATTCCTTCAAGAAGATCCTGGTCCCAGAAACAGAAACATTTTTTGGCACAGGGGTAGACCCAGGGTTCATCTCTAATAGTGCACCAATAAGCCCTAACTACTGGCCCTTTCACCAACACCTGTGAAGAAGATGCAGTCTCACCCGAAGTAGCAATGGGGAGTTGAAGTACACATGTGTCTACAACCAGAGGAAATACAAAGTGGATCTAAAAAAATATAAACACAATAGCTAGATATCAATTACCAACTTAAACTCACTTTGCATAGTTATATCTTAGATCTAACACTATGATGCAATAAAAGAATAATATAAGGTAAAACAACACAACACCAATCCCACATAACAATAAGATATATGTGGTTCACCCTCTCCCTAGGGCTACGTCCACAAAACTGTGTTTCTTGATATTATAGGAAAACATATAGTTCTATATGCGCTCTTAGCTTGCAAATCTCTCTCTCTTTCTCTCTCTCCCCTCCCTGCGCACCCAACTGTAGGGTTGATCTTTGCACCCAGCTTAAGATATTACAATACATAATTCTCTCACACACAACACTTATCCCTTGCACAATACACATTGAACAAAAACAACAACCAACTCTAAACGACCCTATCCCAGGTCCTCTAGAACTTTATTTATACATGACATGACAAAGTCTAGGTTTCAAAACCCTAGGTGTCTAAAAACCTAGGTCCTCTTTGACCCATGTTTTCTGGGCTTCGCTAGCATGTCTTTTCTTCTTTCCCGTGAGGTACTCCAAAGCATCCATTGGTGGATTTTTCCGCTTGCTGAGTTGTCCATGATCCATATTCCTTACTGATCTATTATCCTCAATCTTCTCGTTCAACGACTAGATTTCCCTTTCTTCACTCCTTTTTTTCTGCTTCTTTAACCACTTTGACCCAATATCAGTCAATCTACCTTCCACGGAGTTCGCACTTCATCTTTTCTTTAAATTTTTCTTCACTTTATTTATTAATCCATACCCAGGCCCAACAAGTCGTGAAGGACTATAAGGGATTGCAAATATTGAGTGTTAACTCTTATCTGGCAATAAATGTTAGTTATTGTAATAGGATAGAGTAGGTAACTGCTAAGAGTTTGATAGGATAGGTTGCAGACATGACGAGAGAGCTCGTGGAGCTAGTCCTTAGATAGTTTTTCATTGTTGCATTGTAATAGAATAGACATAGTAGAAAGAATGATATAGAGATCCGAGAGATCGGTAGAACAGAGTAGAATAGAAGGAACATTATGTAATTTGTTTTCATGAAGGAATAGAACATACATAATTGTACCAAATCCTTGGACTGTGTTCATTTGATGTATAGATGAATGAATGTTATATTCTATGTGTGTGATTTATTCCATTTTTGTTCATGTGTGATTGTTCGAGAAGTGTTAGTATGAAGTTGTGACGAATCTGGATGAGTTTCAATTGTTTCTCTTCTGACACTTGTATGCAAGGTGTGCATCTTGAACACAACGAGTGCGTTGACTGAGTCTCAGAGTGACTCGAAGAATTTAAGAGAGAACAAAGGAAACTTAGACTACGTGCAAGGTGTGCACAACATCGTGAAACGACCAAGCATCGAAGAACCCAAACCAAAGTAACACCAGGTGGGCGAGAAGAATTTATTTTCAAGAAATCATTCGATCTGAGTTATCGAAATCTCGAGGATGCAAGGTGTGCATGGGGAATCGAAATAATTTTAAGGATGAAGCTCAAAAGGGATAACACTTTCCATAAAGTGTCATAGGGAGCCAATATTCAGACTCGTAAGGAGGAGTAAAGGTTCGAAACCTTTGAAGATGGATAAATCTTCCAAGTCGAAAGAAATTAGAAGCTCGGGAGGAGGAGAGACTGTGGTCATTTGATCATTGTGCAAAAGATCAACAACCATTTGATCAGAGTGAAGTGCATGATCCTTAGTGCTTCGCACACAGAGGAGAGAGAAAACTCACAAGAGTTGAGAACTAATATTTCCGGATCCCGAAGAGTCAAAGATCTGAAATAGAATCTCAGCCACCTGATCAGTAGGAACATATCTGAACCGTCAGATTGTTCAAGGAAAACTCCAAGCGCTGGATCACCCAAGTAAATATGAGCCGTTAGATATCATGAGTCTGGGAGGAGGCGAGTTTGAACTTTGATATTTCTGAAGCGCAGAAAGCTGAAGGGCCGGAGTGAATCTAGACCGTTGGATCCAAGAGGACACATGTCGACAGGTCGGAAGATCCAGAGGAAGGTGAAGATCGAAGTGTTGAAACACCCAAAGCCTGAAGAGTCGAAGGGCTGAGAGTCATCGATCTATAAGTGGACAGTTGTCAACAGATCATGAGCTCTGAGAAATTTGAAGTGAGTTTTCAGTTTGAGATCTGAGATTGTTGAAGTGTCAAGACCCAAAGACCTGAAGTAAAATCGGGGCCATGATATCTAAGGGAGATGTGGCGTGAATCCGTGAAATCCGTGTAAGGCCCCAAAGTGGTTCATAGCCATTGGATTTGGAGGAGACACGGTGCACATCTGTGAGCTCCGGGTAAAGACTTGAAGAAATCCTCGATCATTAGATCAGGACGACACGCGTTAGTGGATCACAGACTTCAGGTAAAAAACCATTGGGAAAAAGAAGTTTGAGATTTGAGGTCTCAGAAGTCCAGAGACCCGAAGGAGATCTCGACCATTGATCGAGAAGAGAGTCGCAGGACTGTTGATCTGAGTTCAAAGGTCAACCATCCGAAGTGGGAATAGAACCGTTGATCGAGCAGGACATGTGTCAGCAAATCGTGAGTTCCGAAATATTTGAGTACGAAAGAAAGTTGGGTTTGAGATTTCAAAACCCCGAAGTCTGGAATTGCGAAGGAGACTGCAATCGTTGATTTAAGGAGGGGTAGATCTAGTTCATAGATTCTAAAGGTAGAGATCTGAACCATCGATGCAGACATTATTGTCAAGATCACAGTATCGATGATCCTATAGGATTGCGGGAACATGATTTGCGCGGAATTTAAATATCGAGGGCAGGCCGCAATACAAACTGTGGTTTCTTCAGGAGGACACATGGGGGCTTAAGGAGGATTATGGGCCCAAAATTAGTTTGACTTCAAACCACTTGTATTTGCACCTGCAATTGCGTGGTCATCGTCGAGGTCACATCAAGAGGGGGCTTATCAGAAAAAATGAGCTAACATCGACACTCTGAGCTTTTGTAGGAGAGCGAAAGGTAGGGTTGCAAGTTCCATTAAAACCTACAACAAGAAGCTGAAAGGGCCTATTTTTAGTCACAGAATGAAACCATTAAGGTTTCAAAGAGTCACTCAACTCTAGAATCAAAGATCTAAGACCGAAAGGTTGCACAACCCTACGGGAGAGTAGGGGGGTTGCATCAAGTGGTATCAGAGATAATATCGAGTTTGTTTGCAGAAAACAAGCAAAGGAGAAATGAGGAAAATTGATATCATATGTGGTATCAAGAATTTCATTTATGTTTGTAGGTGATGCAGTGAATTCATGCCACCCAGAAGGTGTAAAGCGAATGTAGAAATGAAAGAAGAAATGAGGAAAATCTGAATGAGACTGGACACCATGGAAACATCATAGAGGAGAGAATGAGACACTGGAGATATCAGTGAAGTTGAGAGTGAAGAATAAGAGGCCGAAGAAAATGTAGAAGAGGATGTTGCACAAGATTGCTTGATAAAATTTGTTTCAAAGATAGGATCCAAAGCAAGAATAGAGGTACCAATGTATGAAGGCAATATAGAAGTTGAATAATTGTTAGATTGGTTACGCGCTATGGACAAATACTTCGATTACGAAGATGTCGAAGAAGACAAGATGGTGAAGCATGCAGTGACGAGACTAAAAGGTCATGCAATGCTATGGTGGGATGAACTACAAGATGAAATCAGGAGAAATGGTAAGCATAAAATTAAAAATTGGGATAGGATGGTATCCAAGCTGAAGGCAAAATTTATCCCAAAGGACTGTCAAATCAATCTGTTTAGGAGATTGCAAAACCTAAGACAGAAAATCTTATCAGTGAAGGAGTACACTAAGGAATTTTATAGACTAAATATCAGGGTTGGATAGAAAAAAAATGAGGATGAAAAGACAAACAGATATATCAATGGACTGAGATATGAAATCCAAGAGGATATCAATATGATTTCGGTTAGTACAGTCGAGGATGCATATCAAGCAGCCTTGAAAGCTGAAGAAAAATTAGCCAGAAAACAAAGCCAATGAAGCAGAGGAGGAAACTCAAGTAGAGGTAAGGGAAATACCAGAGAGAAGTTCCAAAAGAAGAAGCATGAAGCTGACAAACAACATAGTCAATTGATTAAATATACTAGTTGATTAAAACAATTGATTAAATACACTAGTTGAGTATTAGGATTAAGCTTGGTGTGTATAGTCAATCTCTGAAAGTCTCGAAAATTTTGACAATGAATGGCTCAAAATCCTTGTTTGG
>JZKD02S0153507.1:10660-23517 GCA_000966675.3 Picea glauca | reverse complement strand
TGTTGTATAATAGTAGGATCAAAACCACGAAGATCCTCATAAGACCAAGCAAAAACATCTTGAAATTCACCAAGCATCTTAGTGAACTTCAATTTTTCTTCTTCAGAACATTGGGCACCTATTTTAAGATTATTTGGGGACTCGGGTGTTCCAATGTTCAAGGAAATGGTTTCTCTCACTTTCCTCTTTGACTCCTCTTATTTATGTTTTCCTTTGTTTCCTACATCACTCGATGAAAATGAACTTTCTAGAGGAGTCAATCCTTTAGGAATTTTTCTATCTTCCATCGATATAATTTTCTTAGGCTTATAAGGTTCATTTTGAATGAAAGAATAGATGCTCTCATCGGGAATGTGCAGACGATATAGATATTGAAAGGTACAATCATGTATTTGTGGTAGAAGTTGTCGAGTAGGAGAGGCTGCAAAAATAGCTAACCTGTCATCCATTGAGTTCAATTCTCTTTTAACATGAGTGATGTTAAAAGATAGTAAGTTCGAGATAAGATCCCAAATAGTTTGGGTATAACATTTCATTAACTTGTTGCTAGGAGAGTATATCTTACGTACAAGGTTTACAACAAGTTTGGAATCCCCAAAAATGGTAAGGTGGCCACAATCCAGATTATATGCATTTTCAATGCCTAGTAGTAACGCTTCAAATTCAGTGACATTGTTTGTGCAAGCAAACTCTAACCTATAGGAAAAGTTGTGAAGCTTACCCAAAGGAGAGTACAAGATAATACCAACTCTGTTTCCTTCATTGGAGCATGAACCATCAAAGTGCATATGACACATCCCATCCTCTAAGTCGATTTGTTTCAAGGTAGTCTTTTCTTCATCTGCAAATATGAAATACACTCCTAGGTCCTCCTCGATATAATTCACATTAGGCTATGGGACGCTTTCTAGGTAAGGTGAAATTCTCCCCTCTCTTAGGACTATGATTTTTTTACCATTCCAAGAAAAAAATAAGTGTGTATCGTTGAGTGAGAGGTATCCACCTGTCAAAGATTTCCAATCTCTTCCTAAGATGATCGAGTAATTACACATTGACATATCTATTACCTAAATATTAAGGGTTGTCCTTATTTCAGGATGCGTGCACAAAACCAAGGTCACTTACTTGATTTCACCTATAGTCATTTGTTGTAAACTATTATAAGAGAACATGTATCTGGCATTTTCATTTGTAAAAGACAATCTTAACTCTTCCATAATAAATTTCGACATTACACTTGGGCCCGAACCATCATCAATGAGGAAACAATGGGAAATCTTATCCATAATCCTTACAAAAATACAAAATGGGGTTCTTTTTATAGGGTGCCTAAAGTTATGTACACCTACTTTATTTACAAATGAATCCTCTTCAGAGAGGTTGGCTACAACGAAAGATTTTCCTTCAATAAAAAAAATTAGATTATTTTTTTGTTCAGGGATGGTAACCATGTCCAGGAGGTTAGCATATGCTTTAATGTTGGCCAACTAATTAATAATGTTATATTTGGAAGAGAGAAGACAAGAGGTAATTCCTTGACTGTCAGGAGCATTAGGAACCTAAACATAAGCAGTGGGTGAATATGATCTTGGGCTAGAAGAAGTGTGGGGAGGATCATATTTTCTTTTTAGAGAGCAAGATTTATTCCTAGTATTTATGATCATGACATCCTCTAGCTCTGCAAAGTCTAGAACGAAAAATAGTAGTTTCAGGTATTTTACCAAAGATTTTATTTCTGACACTCTACTTTACTTCACATATACTTTCCTCATGGTGTTCCTCTCAAAAGTCACACCAACTATGAGGCATGATATATTTAGGTTGAAATTTATTTTCATTAAGATTCTTTAAAGGTGGTGAAGAAGAAGATGAGGCCCCAAGGGTAAGAGAGGAGACATTTCCTTTCCTCTCATATGCTATCATTTGATTATTCATGTATTGTATGAGCTATAAGAGGGACGACATGTATGTCTATTTAACTGAGTCTCCCTTAGGAAGACCTATTATTTCCATCTATTCTTCATACTCTAAACAAGTATGCAGAGTGGAACTAAGGTTATCAATGGCCTTTTCTTCAATACTATTATGGTAGGGGGAAGGTAATGCATTATAATAATGCATGAAAGAAGCTTGGTTATGAGGGAGAATGAGTTCAGGGATTTGGTTGTATAACTTAGTGAAACATAAATTAAAAGACTTGATAGTTTCACTATCTTTATAAGTGATGTAATTGTATTCCCGTAACTTCTCGGATGGGATTTTTGATTTCCCATAGGTAGATTTGAACCAATAGAATAAATCCTCCCAAGTAGACAAAATCTTAGGAGGGAGGTCAAAGAAATCATCCGTAACCTTCCCTTCAAGGGAATTCTCAAATAAGTGCATACAAGTGTTGTTGTCACTGGCTCCTATGTTATGATAGGCATTTGAAAATTCCACCAAGTGTTCATTACTAGTGACTATTTTATTCCTAGAAAACTTGGGGAGATTCTCTTTGAATTTGGGAAGAGGATGAGTGGCAGGTGTTAAATTTAGTGGAGAGTACACATGCCACAGAGTAGTGGTAGAGTCTTCCTCAAATTAGAAGAGACCATACTTTTTAATGAACTTGGCAGGGTTTGTAGTTGACTAGAATGGAATTTTATGGCTATACAAACTGCCAATCACTGACGAGGATGAAGGATGAGATGGAGAAGCACCCCTAGTTCCACCATAACTATTGTAACCACCACTAGATGCCATTTTGTGAATGAAAGGTAAGGGAGAGAAAGACAAACTGGATGAATCAGAAAAATTTCTCCTTAGAGTACTTTGTTGGGATGATAAAATAACGTTTCTTATTCCTATTTCATCAATAGGATTAATCTTAGGTGATGAACCTCTTCTTATCCTAGAGATACGAGGGTTTAAGGACATGAAAAGAAGACCCAACTATAGGAAAAAAGAAGCTAAAGTTGATTCACAGGCCATCTTTTCC
Organism: Picea glauca; assembly: GCA_000966675.3. Taxonomy (NCBI): domain Eukaryota; kingdom Viridiplantae; phylum Streptophyta; class Pinopsida; order Pinales; family Pinaceae; genus Picea; species Picea glauca. The sequence goes on along the minus strand of JZKD02S0153507.1, from coordinate 20,540 downwards.
TAGCTTCCCAACATTCTTGGACACTTATGTATTGTTCAACTATTTCCCATGAGCATTCAAGCTCAACCTGGGTATTAGTGGTCTCTAAGATGGTATTAAACAAGTTTAAAGGAATGTTGGTCTGATCTTTGAGATTGGGCTACCTTGCAACAGGTACATTCATGAAGAAAAGAAACATTCAAAGGAAATATATTAGAAATGCAAATGCACAATTAAATTCAAGCATATAATCCACTAGAGAGATATTGAAGATCTCCCTAGTATGGCCACCAAATAAATTTTGAGGGAAAGATATGAAATTATCTTACTCAAGCATTTTCATATCTTGCTTGGCTAATGAAAGATAGTCGAGAATGTTCCCCTATGTTTATAGCCTCAAAACGTGTTTCCCAATCCACAAGTGTTATCATTGAAATTTCATTCGCAAATGGTTACGGGAATACACCATCTCCAAACACCTATTAATGCACCTGGAACACCAAGAAATAATTTTCCAAGAGGCAAAAACTATACAACTGGTCAAAAAATTGACATGCACTAAAACACTAAAGGAAGCGCGCGCATAGTGCGTGGGCCAAAGAAACCCATAGAGCACACAATGCTCCATATGCACGACCATGTACGAGAAAATCCTCGCACACTTGTGAATGATGCATTTATGGTTCTTGTTGGCCCCCCACCCACTTCTGGACCAACTCTCAACCTAATTTGACCCTCAAATCCGAGCTGAATCTAAGTGAGGAGATGGTCAAAGACCTAAGGGTGCCCTAAAGGGCCCCTTGTTCACACTAAAGACCGGTTGGATATTACCTCGAAGGGAAGCTATAAAATGATGCCATGGGTGCACTTAGAATTCAAGAATATCATTGTATTTTTATGTTGCCTCTATTCTCCTACAATAAACCTCTTTTCTTCTTGGAGCATACTAGCAACATCTCATTAAGCTATTCACCTCGCCTCTTGAGGGAATAATCTTGTATTTCTTCACCATTTTCTTTCTAGTTTACCATTTGTAAGAAGTGATCTCACATATGAGACTCAAGAGCCCTCCCAAGGAGGAAGAGGGGATCCATAAGTCCCCCTTTCTCTATGGTGTTTTCCCACTAATATACTTCTCCATTGGTGGCATGATTATTGGTCATTTCTTTGATTAGTTTTGGTTCTAATTCCCTCATGCATTTTAGTTTTATTTCTTTAGTTGTTGTTAGCTTAGTTGTTTATTTATTCCATGTGATTGAATTGTTTGATTCATACACTAAACCCTGTCTTGTCTAGAAGACCCAACTAGACTTGTAGGTGCCCCTCTTTTGCTCATTCAAGTGATGAAAGAGACATAATAGGTTGGTGACCATACTAGGGAGGGTGGCTTCAATCCAATAGAAAAGATGGAATGGTGTAGAACCCGTGGCAGTTTTGACTGCTATGCGATAAGCCCATAATGCTGAAAACAACATATGGTGCCAGTTGGTCTTATGTTTGTTGACAGTGCATTGCAACATGGTTTTGAGGACTTTGTTTACAACCTCGACTTGTTCGTTGGACTAAGGTTAATATGGGGAGGCGAACTCATGGGAGAATCCTAAACTTGAGGAGAGTTCGATGAATATCTCATTCTCAAAGTGTTTACCATGATCAGAGACTAACTATAGCGGAACTCCAAAGAAAGTAATGATGTGATTGAAGAAAAAATTCATTGTTGTGTCAGCGGTGTTGTTGAAGGTAGGCATGGCTTTAGCCCATTTGGTGAAGTAATCTATGACCATGATGATGTATTTGTTTCCATTTCTAGATGGAGGGTTTCAAGTCATGAAGTCTATGCCCCATTTATCACCTTAACGTATTATTAGATTCCCATCTTGTCATCCTGCAATTGAACAATGTGTACCATGTTCGCGATCCTTGCCTCTTTCACAAATACCTACAAGTTAGACTCTTATCTTAACATTTTGATTCCATTACATTTACATATATTCCACAACAATTCAATCAAATAGAAGATAACATGGCTAACATAGTATTAGATTGGCATTTTTCACATCAAGACACCAGCATACATACATAAACCATCAAAAACATATGTCACAACATATAGATTAGACATCCTAAAAAATAAAATATCATCACATGTAAACATCATAAAGATCTCAAACATGTATATCCATATATATAAATAGATCAATGTGTCATTAATGTTTACAAAAAAGTACAACATGTACATTGCCCATAGGCAAGTGAGTCCCCCTCACCCCTATAGGTACAAAATGGGTGTCACACTACCCTATACAAAATGGGCTCGCAGGCCTATATAAATACAAAAATACAACATAGCACTCATGGTTCCTCCAGAGCACCACCACCAGGTCCTCTATCTACAGGAGGTGCCCCACTAGCTGGGGGTCCTCCTGGTCTAGGGGGAAGTCATCTAGTCATCGTTTCCCTTTCTATAGATGCTCTATGGATTAGGGTCCACAACTTGATAGGGCCACCCACACACTGCTATGAGAATCTCTCGTCCTAGATGTGTGACTACATACCCTTGGGCATGCCCTGTAGTACCACCTCCAACCAATGGTGGAAATCCTCTAAGTCCTTTCCAGCCTCTCCCTGCAGTGCATGCGATGGCCCTACATATGGATCGTCAAATCTATGCCTCCGACCAGCTCTCACCTCATCGGATGGCCTCACCCCATCCTTGTCCCTCCAACATTTCTCTCCCACCCTCGGCTCTACCCATGATGGTCTCACTAGCCCCTGATGAGTCAACTCTACAACCAACTCTATCTCTCAGCCTCGTGGCCCCACATATACACAAACATAAACAACGATAGAATCAACATCCATCCATATATAAACATATTCTATACTATCAAAATCACAAAAACATAAAGTACACCAACATATCTATCTAGTCCCAAACCTCCCCAGGAGGCAACACCATATCCGAGTCATGCCAGAAGTCCATCCCACCATATGGGAACCACAATAAAATATGCTTCATCTGGTGCCACACGCGTGCCAAGGTAGCTGTGAAATAGTGGCCACGCTCCCCACCTCCATGTTGTACAAATATCGATGCCCTCTGCATCACTCATGGCTCTCATGCCTCATCCGCCAACAACAACACTCTAGGGTGCAACATGGGAACCCTCTCCAAAAACCATGCACCAAGATTGATCTAAAGGAAAAGCCACCAAAGTCGGAAATCCAAAATTGGTTAATCTACCCCATCATATTGGCATGCAACATCAACCCCCAACGGAAAAAATCCCCAACCAATGCTCTCCACATAATACTCAACTGACCACCACTGGTCTGCTAAGTCGCTAAGGATCTGTATATCCTCACAATCATTGCAACAATACATTGATGCAACAAATCGTCCATTGCCTCGATATAGAAAACAGAACCTGACATAATATTTGGTCTCGAACAATACCTTCATGCCACGTCTACCAAGAGTACACCCTCTAGCAATTAGGGATCCACACGTAGGGCCATTCCCTGAAAAGGGATCCCCATCAAGAAATAGACATCCTCCCTCGCCGAGAATGTCAACTTCTCTCCCTGCAAAATGAAGCATTGTAGATCAGTGCTCCACATAGAAATCAAGTACTGTAACAAGTACTCATGTGACCGTATCATTGGTCAGTCGAAGAACTTCAGCAATCCACAGGCTGCCAAAAGTCTCAATATACTCGATTCCTCTCTCACTGCTTCCCTGAGGTGCTCCCAATCCTTCTCTCTCCAATGGAATGGAGTATTGAGTTGATCACCTACATCCACACCAAAAACACTTGATCAACCATCATCATCATTAAAAAATCTTCAAAAATACAAGTTTTTTTCAAAACCCCATCTTTGCCTCAAGTGCGCAGTTGTCACCCCCCACTGGCACATACACATGCACGATTGTTCTTCGTACAATTGTGCATCAATGCGTAGCTGTCGAAGAAATAGATGCGCATTAATGCACATCTGTCACCCTCATAGGTTTTCATTCATGCACATCTTTTATTAACAGAGTTGTGCACTAATGCGCAGCTATATGAGAAACAGTTGCGCACAGTGTGTAGTTGTAATTTGAACAAACACACACCCAATGTGCACATGTTTTTACCACTCATGCACCACTGTGCATGGTTGTTTTCAACACATCCACAAATCATGCATGAGAGAGGGAATTATACCCATGCATCTCAACACGGATATCCTTCCTTCTCCCTCGCATCGGTGGGCCCACCTCTACAAAACCCCCTAGTACAACCATGAGTATGACCCTGCCCATAAAATAAACCCTATCTACTATCCAGGAGGATAAGACCTCTAACTTGGCTCTCGCAAATCCTGGATCGATTGGCTCAAACTCTTGTAATCTCCAAATCTCCTGAAAAAACCTCTTGTCAACTCACTATGGCTGCAGGTACAAATGAGGTGGCATTGTGGGCCCCACAACTATATATTGTCCCTTTTTCCAAACTTCCACACTCAGTTACAAGAGCTCAGAGTATTTGTTTTCCGATCCATCTTCAGCCACAGGATTAGGATCCTGCCATCTACACAGTCACATTCCCCGGGTCACCATCCATACTCGACCCTAGGGGAGGATTGTTTTCTCACATCACATCCAGGTACACATGCTCATGTTCAAAATTATCAAATAACTATCATATGTTATTTATCTTCAGATATTGTTCACGTTAGGTATTCGGTTTTAATGTGTGCAGGTACTTGGTCATCACAAACTAGCCTAGCCCCTTCAGGTATATGATCAACACTGGCATGAAATCATTCCCTCTGAATCTCAATTGCATCTCTCAGTCACACCCATCGAAATTTACCTCTAGGATCCCCACATCTATCTCTGCAGTATTATCACCTCTATTGCATTTCGATACTGTCACCTAGTAGCACTCTTCCCCACATGAGTATTCCCATTCATAGTCCCCCTTGGCACTTTGACACTCATGTTTCTTTCACCTCTAGGGATGGGAGTCCTGATAGTCTTATGCATTTTCGAGAATCAACTACATACTCCTTCTCCTAATTTTGATAGATTTTCCAATGGAGTCCCAGGTTACCTCATCACGATTCGTGTTTTATTGTGCCTCGGCAGTATCATTAACCCCCCATTTCCTCCACAATCAGTTTTCCCATCTGTAGATTGTAGTTTTCCCATCTGTAGAAACCCACCCATGGGGCCCCTGTTAAGCCCTAATATTGGCTCACTACCCCTTAATTGGGGCATATTATATTAGTAATGTTATTTTATTTATGTCAACTTTAGGCCATTAGTTGTAATTATACCTCCCAATCTCCTATATATACCAAGGAGACACTTTCATTTTGAATCATCTTGTACCTAAACATTTAAGTGGGGTAAAAGGAGGTTTCCCCCTCGAAGAGTCTTATTATATGCAATTATCTCTTTTTCAAGGCGTTTAGTACTTTTTCTGAGGTTTTTCTATGCTATATTGATATTTGGTTCTTAACATATGGTATCAGAGCTCAAGGTCTTGGGGTTTCACTGCTACATCTGAGACACCTTGGAATTTTCGATACCATATGCTTTCGACAGTCATTCTTTCAGACCAAATGGAATCATTCCTTCATTCGTCATGCAGTTGGGAGGAAATACCGTGTGCATCGAAGTGGAAGTGGTCGATGCACCTCTCGAATACAACCTTTTGTTAGGAAGGAGTTGGACCTATGCAATGCATGCAATGGTTTCCATAGTTTTTTTGGTCTTGTTGTTTCCACACGAGGGTTGAATCATGACCATTGACCAATTGTCCTTCTCCCAACCTGACCCTTCATTGGGGGCATCCATGGTCTCGATGATTGATAACCCTCAGTCTAATGTCGTCAATGTAGGGGTTGGTTTGTGCCTAGCGTTGATGGGTACTTTTGATTACCCACCTCCTTCTGGAGATTTCAATTTATATCAGCTACCCCCAACCATCCTAGGGATAAAAATTTTCAAGTGTTGTCATTCCGAACGAATTACTTTCACAATCCATGGACTCTTCCTTCCCCATTGGCCTCGATGGAAGGGACAGGGCATCATGGCATGGCTATGCCCTAGTCCACGACATAAGTTTCATACAGTATTGTCTAGCAAGCTTCAACCGACCCTGATCCGACTTCTGCACAAGAGTTAGATCTAGTTCTCGAGCCTATTTGGGATCATGGTTCCCTTGCCAATACTGATTCTTTAGAATTGGTATTTCCCTTATATGAGGCAATTCTTGAGGCGTTGACTGGTCTGGATAGACCCTGGGATGATATCCATCACATATCTTATTTCCTCCTAGAATTGAGAAGAATATAGGCAGGTGAGTTCGTGTTGACTATGAATGAAGACAGGTCTTGTCCTGTTAATCCTCTGGCTACGCACACAGTTTATGTCGAGGGTAATATGGAAAGTATCATTGAAACGATACCTATAGATATCTCCAGAACCCCTAGAATTGTGGAGAATGTTTTCGTCGGAGTGGAATTCTCCCCTGAAGAGATTTGAATATGTATATATATTTATTTAAGTAATTCCATAATGTTTTTTCCTGGTCCTATGAGGAAATGTCAGGCATTGATCCAAGAATCGTCGAACATGAGATAATGACTTATATTGACACCAAGTCAGTCTGATAGAAGCTTCATCCTATAAATCCTCGAAAAGAGACAACTATTAAGGATAAAGTAGAGAAACTTCTTAAAGTTGGTTTCATCTACCCTGTACAGTTGATGCAATGGGTGTCAAATCCCATTCCGGGTAACAAAAAATAGGGTATGATTCATGTGTGGATGGACTTCCATGAATTGAATAAGGCCTATCCAAAGGATAATTTCCCCACCCCATTCATTCATCATATTGTCGATGAATGCGTAGGATGTGAGTTATTTTCATTCATGGACGGTTTTTCAGGATATAACCAGATTCAGATCAAACTTGAAGACCAACATAAAACAACTTTTATCTGTCTGTGGGGAACATTTTCTTATCGGAAGATGCTTTTGGCTTGAAGAATTTTGGAGCAGATTTTTAGCGGTCCATGTCTTTTTATTTCCACAATATTAGACATATAGTCGAGGATTATCTCAATGATCTGGCATCACGATTTCGCAAGAGAGTTGATCATCCTCCGCACCTCTGACTAATCTTCCAACAATGTCGCTACTATCAGATTCGCTTGAATCCTAACAAATGCAGTTTATGCGTGACATCAGGTTGTCTTTTAGGTTTCATAGTTTCAACACCAGGGATCATGGTCGATCCTCTAAAGGTTGAGGTTATAGTTTAGTTGCCTCCCCCGTGCACAGTCCCCCAGCTTCAGAGCTTATAGAGGAAAACAAATTTTCTTCGGCGTTTTATCACAAACTATGTCGAGTTCACTAAAGGGTTCATGTGTTTATTTATGAAGGGAGTCTCTTTATGTTGGGATGAATCCCCTCAGTTCTCTTTAGAAGCATTGAAACACACCCTTACGCCTACCCCTCTACTTCAGCCTCCCAATTATAATAAAGATTTCTTATTGTACTTGGTTGCTGGAGAGTCAACCATATGTATGGTCTTGGTTCAAGAGGATGATCTACTTGAAGAGCATGTGATTTATTACTTGAGTCGAGGCCTGGTTGGGTTGGAACTCAACTAATCCCATGTTGAGAAGCTTGCCTTGGCAGCAGTGCATGTTGTCCAGTGGTTCCATCATTATAGCCTGCTTCACAAGAAAACCATCGTTGTTGTCGTGAATTCGTTTCAATACGTGTTGACACAATGAGTCATCGACGAAAATATCAGTATATGGATTGTAATCCTCCAGGTGTTGCACTTGGATTTTGTTTTCGCAAAATAAAAAAAGTCACTGGTCTTTGTGGAACTTATTTCGGAACTTTTGGTCAAATCAAGTGATGTCACACCCAAAGAATCGCCTATTAAAGGAGATATTTTCTTATCACATCTTCAAACCCCTAGTATAGAGATATACTAGTATATCTCCAGACTCTAAAGTTACCTACTTCTTCTTCACGTGACGAGCATCGACGAATTTTCCATCAAGCACAAAACTATATCATCCTCGATGATACTTTGTATCCTCAAAGTGTAGATTGTGTTCTTCATCGATGCCTTATACACAAAGAAGCAGAAATCGCTCTTAACGAATGCCACACTGGAGCATGTGGTGGTCATTTTTCTGGGTAGGAAACAACCCAAAATATTCTACGAGCCAGTTACTTTTGGCCTATGTTAATCAAACATTACGTTGAGTCGGTCAATAAGTGCCACCTGTGTCAGATCTTCTCTCAAAATATGAGGGCACACCCCGATCCCATGGTTCTCATCATTACTATTGGTCCCTTCACTAAGTGGGGGATTGATTTTACTACATGCCACCCAGCTTCAACCAGGGGGTATTGTTATATCATCGCATAAGTAGACTACTTCACAAAGTGGGTCAAGGTTATGCCAACATTCAATAATGATGGTGAAACCGCAACTCTCTTCATTTTTAACTAGATAATAACTAGTTTTGTCATCCCTAAGGATATTGTCACTGACCATGGCAGTCACTTCCAAAACAAAATAATGTTTGAGTTAACATCAAAGCTAGGGTTGAGGCAAGAACATTCACCATCCTACTACCCACAAGAAAATGGTGAGGTGGAAGTTGTTAATAAGTCCCTCGAGAATATTTTGCAACGAACGATCAATTCGGCCAAGTCAAATTGGAATTTGATGTTGTACTCGGTGTTATGGGCCTACTGAAATTCTATAAATATTGCCACCGGTTTCTCACCTTTTCAACTCATTTACAGGCTAGAAGCAATCTTGCCTATAGAGTGCCAGATCATGTCTTTAAAGTTGGTAGTAGAATTATTTCTAGACACTTCACCGCTTAAGGAATTCTTATTATATCTTGAGCATCTCGATGAGAAACGTCATGATGTAGCCTTGGCCAATGAGTCTCACAAGCAATGAGTCAAGTGTCAATATGATCGGTTCGTTCATCCTCAGATTTTCTCTGAAGGCGACCTTGTCCTGGTCTACGACCAAGATAAGGATCCCCTGGGGGCAGGTAAGTTCAAACCCATGTGGTTCAGACCTTTCATTGTGAAATAGGTCTTAAAGAAGGGAACTTATTGCCTGGTTGACTTTGAGGGAAATTCTTTGGTGGATCCTATAAATGGTCTCTACTTCAAGAAGTATTACTCGTAGGTTGGTCTCCTTGGGTGAATTCTTGTACATATGTATAGTTCTTATACAGTTAATTTTTTGTCCTTTTTATTTTATGGATGTGTCATTATTTATGTCATCTTTTTCACTGTGGCAGTTGTCAGGTGAATTAGAGGTGTTCTTTGGGTTTATGGATGGCGCTAGACAACACACTCAGAAGCTTGCTTCCGTAGATTGGGTGATTTTCATGCCTCAAGGATAGTTGCTATCTTCTGGAGGTATCTGTCTAGGTGACACTACAAATTATGTCATTGAATACAATGTGATGATAGAGTTGTTTCATGACACTTTGTCACATGGTATCTCTCACCTTCGGGTCTACTTAGATGTTCAGTTGGTTGTTTCCCAGTTAAATGGGGTTTACCATGTTTATGATCCTACTTTACACCCACGAATCCTTAGGGAATGTCTCTTAGAATGTTGATTTGATTACATTACATATATCCATGTTCCTAGGAGATTAAATCAAATGACATATACTCTAGCTAATCAAGTATTAGATTGGCGTATTTCACACACATACACATGTACATACATTTTTAAAGAAGTGTGATCCATAATACATAAAAATATGTAAATATCTATATCAAAAGTCTCAGAGTACATAGGTGGGCACGAACGCCTCAAAACATAATAATCCGGTATGTGTCA
>JZKD02S0153507.1:0-10650 GCA_000966675.3 Picea glauca | reverse complement strand
TCCTTTAGAATGTAAGAATTTGCACCTAGGACAAAAGCAATCTTAAAAGGACCCGACCATAATTTTTGAAACTTTCAATGCCTTCCTCTATCAGCATGAGATGAATCCCACAACAATACCTTCTCATTGACTTTAAATTTGATAGCTTTGACACTCTTGTTGAAATATTTTTCAATAGTCTATTGTCCTCTCTTTATATTATCCAAGGCAAATGTCCTTTTCTCCTCTAAAGCCAAAAGTGCATTCATTCTTTGAAAAACATAAGAAGAATTTGATTCTTTGACCTATAACATTAACCTTAAGGAGGAAAGTTCCAACTGAGTAGGAAGAATGGCTTATTTTCCATAAACAAGTTGGAAAGGAGTGCAACCAATGCTCACCTTAGTCATAGTTTGATCTACCCAAAGGGAGTAAGTGAGGAGAGTGTGGAATTGATGAGACTTATCTTCAATAAGTCTTTTGATAATTGTTACTAGATTCTTATTGGTAGACTCGAACTGTCCGTTTCCTTGGGGATAATAAGTTGATGAGTTAAAATTTTTAACCTCCAACATAGCTAAAAATTTGGTCAGCTTAGTTGAAATAAAAGAACGACCATTGTCTATAATAACTTCCAAAGGAAGACCAAATATGGAAAAAATATTATTTTCAAGGAAATAAATCACCTTCTCATCCTGCAAATGTTTAAGTGGGACAACTTCAGTCCATTTTGTAAAATAGTCTATGGTTGTCAAGATAAATACTTGTCCTAATGAAGACGAAGGATTAATAGGACCAATACAGTCCAAACCCCATTTTGAAAAAGGAAATTCTAGGAGGACAGGTTGTAAAGGCATGGTTGAAAGGTGTTTCTTCCCAACACATTTTTGGCACTTGTCACAAGATCTCAAAAAAACATAAGAATCACGAAAGATTGAAGGCAAGTAGTATCATTTTATGATAATATTAAAACAAGTGGTTTTAGCAGAAAAATGACCCCTACATGAACAACATAATTTGAAGAACCATGAGTTTATTGCAACAATTTATGTTCTTCCTCATTGTTTACACAATGAAGCAACATACCATCGACAAATATTCTAAACAAGAAGTCTCCTATAATCATGTTTCTAGCAGATTTGAGGCGGAGCCTTCTTCTATGATGAGTGTCTAAGTTATTTGGAAATATTTGATTTTTCAAATAGTAAACCAAATTTTTGTACCAAGGATGTTCAGACACAGGAAGGATTTGATTATCAATGTAGAACATTGTTGATAGAGAGCTATCATGTTCATCAATTTCTTCACTAGTTTCAGCATGTTGAGCTAAGTGAATGGCTAAGTCACATGCCTTGATGGTGTTAGAAGACACGATAGTTAAATCATGCTCTTGGATATTGGTAAGCAAATGTGCAAGCTTCCCTGAAAGATAAGTTTGTGAGAGAAAAAACTTTAAAATAGGTAAAGGAAATTTTACCAACGTGTGCTTACCTAAGAGGAAGTGGTGAAACTTTTCAACAACTTTAACAAGAGAGAAATCATGATTTTCAATAAAAGAATATTTAAACTCATCATCAAACAATCTTTGAATCATGTAAGCCACTAGTTTTTCGTTACCTTGGTCATCACATTGCATGTGGATAGAAGAAATTGCTTCCTTTGTGGCATTAGTATATATCATAAATTCTTTCTCAAAATATGGATTTGCCAAAACTGGTGTAGAACTGATTTCTTTCTTGATCCCTACGAAAACATTTTTGACATCATTTATCCAAGAAAAAGAACGATTCTGATTAAGGAGACTTTGAATTGGCTTAACCATCACAACAAAATCAGGAACAAACCTACAGACGGAGTTAATAACACCCATGAAATCTTGAACCTCCTTCTTGGAAGTAGGAGAAAGAATATTTAGGATAACAGTAATCCTTTCTTGATCAATGCATATTCCTGAATCCGAGACTTTTTTTCCAAGGATCTTGCCCTTGGTAATGTTGAAAATAGACTTAGAAGGATTAAGAGAAATGTCAAATTTCCTACATCGCATGAGAATATTTCTAAGATGACTGAAATGATCCGAATGATTTTTAGAATACACAGTTAAGTCATCAAGATAAATCTGAATAATTTTACCGATAAAATCGTCAAAATATATTTGCATAGATCTTTGAAAAGTAGCACATGCATTATATAATCCAAAAGGCATATGTTCATAAGAAAAATCATCCCAATGATTAATAAAAATGGTTTTAAATCTATCTTCCCATTTTACCTTGATTTGATTATAACCAGAGAAATCATCAAGTAAGGACATCATCTGTGACCCTGCAACTTGCTATAAAATCATTTCCATATTAGGGAGGGGAAAATGATCTTTAATGCTGGCCTGATTCAATGAACAAAAATCAATGCATGATCTGATCTGACCTATTGAATTCTAAATAGGAACCAAATTAGAAACCCACTCAGAATACTTAACAGGGAAAATTATCCCAACGTTCAAGAGTTTTTCCAACTCTTTCTGAATAGTTGCTTCTAGTGCAGGGTTAATGGATCTATTTTTTTGCCTAACTAGTTTTATGCCTTCCTTGATAGTGATGGAATGTTGTATAATAGTAGGATCAAAACCACGAAGATCCTCATAAGACCAAGCAAAAACATCTTGAAATTCACCAAGCATCTTAGTGAACTTCAATTTTTCTTCTTCAGAACATTGGGCACCTATTTTAAGATTATTTGGGGACTCGGGTGTTCCAATGTTCAAGGAAATGGTTTCTCTCACTTTCCTCTTTGACTCCTCTTATTTATGTTTTCCTTTGTTTCCTACATCACTCGATGAAAATGAACTTTCTAGAGGAGTCAATCCTTTAGGAATTTTTCTATCTTCCATCGATATAATTTTCTTAGGCTTATAAGGTTCATTTTGAATGAAAGAATAGATGCTCTCATCGGGAATGTGCAGACGATATAGATATTGAAAGGTACAATCATGTATTTGTGGTAGAAGTTGTCGAGTAGGAGAGGCTGCAAAAATAGCTAACCTGTCATCCATTGAGTTCAATTCTCTTTTAACATGAGTGATGTTAAAAGATAGTAAGTTCGAGATAAGATCCCAAATAGTTTGGGTATAACATTTCATTAACTTGTTGCTAGGAGAGTATATCTTACGTACAAGGTTTACAACAAGTTTGGAATCCCCAAAAATGGTAAGGTGGCCACAATCCAGATTATATGCATTTTCAATGCCTAGTAGTAACGCTTCAAATTCAGTGACATTGTTTGTGCAAGCAAACTCTAACCTATAGGAAAAGTTGTGAAGCTTACCCAAAGGAGAGTACAAGATAATACCAACTCTGTTTCCTTCATTGGAGCATGAACCATCAAAGTGCATATGACACATCCCATCCTCTAAGTCGATTTGTTTCAAGGTAGTCTTTTCTTCATCTGCAAATATGAAATACACTCCTAGGTCCTCCTCGATATAATTCACATTAGGCTATGGGACGCTTTCTAGGTAAGGTGAAATTCTCCCCTCTCTTAGGACTATGATTTTTTTACCATTCCAAGAAAAAAATAAGTGTGTATCGTTGAGTGAGAGGTATCCACCTGTCAAAGATTTCCAATCTCTTCCTAAGATGATCGAGTAATTACACATTGACATATCTATTACCTAAATATTAAGGGTTGTCCTTATTTCAGGATGCGTGCACAAAACCAAGGTCACTTACTTGATTTCACCTATAGTCATTTGTTGTAAACTATTATAAGAGAACATGTATCTGGCATTTTCATTTGTAAAAGACAATCTTAACTCTTCCATAATAAATTTCGACATTACACTTGGGCCCGAACCATCATCAATGAGGAAACAATGGGAAATCTTATCCATAATCCTTACAAAAATACAAAATGGGGTTCTTTTTATAGGGTGCCTAAAGTTATGTACACCTACTTTATTTACAAATGAATCCTCTTCAGAGAGGTTGGCTACAACGAAAGATTTTCCTTCAATAAAAAAAATTAGATTATTTTTTTGTTCAGGGATGGTAACCATGTCCAGGAGGTTAGCATATGCTTTAATGTTGGCCAACTAATTAATAATGTTATATTTGGAAGAGAGAAGACAAGAGGTAATTCCTTGACTGTCAGGAGCATTAGGAACCTAAACATAAGCAGTGGGTGAATATGATCTTGGGCTAGAAGAAGTGTGGGGAGGATCATATTTTCTTTTTAGAGAGCAAGATTTATTCCTAGTATTTATGATCATGACATCCTCTAGCTCTGCAAAGTCTAGAACGAAAAATAGTAGTTTCAGGTATTTTACCAAAGATTTTATTTCTGACACTCTACTTTACTTCACATATACTTTCCTCATGGTGTTCCTCTCAAAAGTCACACCAACTATGAGGCATGATATATTTAGGTTGAAATTTATTTTCATTAAGATTCTTTAAAGGTGGTGAAGAAGAAGATGAGGCCCCAAGGGTAAGAGAGGAGACATTTCCTTTCCTCTCATATGCTATCATTTGATTATTCATGTATTGTATGAGCTATAAGAGGGACGACATGTATGTCTATTTAACTGAGTCTCCCTTAGGAAGACCTATTATTTCCATCTATTCTTCATACTCTAAACAAGTATGCAGAGTGGAACTAAGGTTATCAATGGCCTTTTCTTCAATACTATTATGGTAGGGGGAAGGTAATGCATTATAATAATGCATGAAAGAAGCTTGGTTATGAGGGAGAATGAGTTCAGGGATTTGGTTGTATAACTTAGTGAAACATAAATTAAAAGACTTGATAGTTTCACTATCTTTATAAGTGATGTAATTGTATTCCCGTAACTTCTCGGATGGGATTTTTGATTTCCCATAGGTAGATTTGAACCAATAGAATAAATCCTCCCAAGTAGACAAAATCTTAGGAGGGAGGTCAAAGAAATCATCCGTAACCTTCCCTTCAAGGGAATTCTCAAATAAGTGCATACAAGTGTTGTTGTCACTGGCTCCTATGTTATGATAGGCATTTGAAAATTCCACCAAGTGTTCATTACTAGTGACTATTTTATTCCTAGAAAACTTGGGGAGATTCTCTTTGAATTTGGGAAGAGGATGAGTGGCAGGTGTTAAATTTAGTGGAGAGTACACATGCCACAGAGTAGTGGTAGAGTCTTCCTCAAATTAGAAGAGACCATACTTTTTAATGAACTTGGCAGGGTTTGTAGTTGACTAGAATGGAATTTTATGGCTATACAAACTGCCAATCACTGACGAGGATGAAGGATGAGATGGAGAAGCACCCCTAGTTCCACCATAACTATTGTAACCACCACTAGATGCCATTTTGTGAATGAAAGGTAAGGGAGAGAAAGACAAACTGGATGAATCAGAAAAATTTCTCCTTAGAGTACTTTGTTGGGATGATAAAATAACGTTTCTTATTCCTATTTCATCAATAGGATTAATCTTAGGTGATGAACCTCTTCTTATCCTAGAGATACGAGGGTTTAAGGACATGAAAAGAAGACCCAACTATAGGAAAAAAGAAGCTAAAGTTGATTCACAGGCCATCTTTTCCTAGCTTCCCAACATTCTTGGACACTTATGTATTGTTCAACTATTTCCCATGAGCATTCAAGCTCAACCTGGGTATTAGTGGTCTCTAAGATGGTATTAAACAAGTTTAAAGGAATGTTGGTCTGATCTTTGAGATTGGGCTACCTTGCAACAGGTACATTCATGAAGAAAAGAAACATTCAAAGGAAATATATTAGAAATGCAAATGCACAATTAAATTCAAGCATATAATCCACTAGAGAGATATTGAAGATCTCCCTAGTATGGCCACCAAATAAATTTTGAGGGAAAGATATGAAATTATCTTACTCAAGCATTTTCATATCTTGCTTGGCTAATGAAAGATAGTCGAGAATGTTCCCCTATGTTTATAGCCTCAAAACGTGTTTCCCAATCCACAAGTGTTATCATTGAAATTTCATTCGCAAATGGTTACGGGAATACACCATCTCCAAACACCTATTAATGCACCTGGAACACCAAGAAATAATTTTCCAAGAGGCAAAAACTATACAACTGGTCAAAAAATTGACATGCACTAAAACACTAAAGGAAGCGCGCGCATAGTGCGTGGGCCAAAGAAACCCATAGAGCACACAATGCTCCATATGCACGACCATGTACGAGAAAATCCTCGCACACTTGTGAATGATGCATTTATGGTTCTTGTTGGCCCCCCACCCACTTCTGGACCAACTCTCAACCTAATTTGACCCTCAAATCCGAGCTGAATCTAAGTGAGGAGATGGTCAAAGACCTAAGGGTGCCCTAAAGGGCCCCTTGTTCACACTAAAGACCGGTTGGATATTACCTCGAAGGGAAGCTATAAAATGATGCCATGGGTGCACTTAGAATTCAAGAATATCATTGTATTTTTATGTTGCCTCTATTCTCCTACAATAAACCTCTTTTCTTCTTGGAGCATACTAGCAACATCTCATTAAGCTATTCACCTCGCCTCTTGAGGGAATAATCTTGTATTTCTTCACCATTTTCTTTCTAGTTTACCATTTGTAAGAAGTGATCTCACATATGAGACTCAAGAGCCCTCCCAAGGAGGAAGAGGGGATCCATAAGTCCCCCTTTCTCTATGGTGTTTTCCCACTAATATACTTCTCCATTGGTGGCATGATTATTGGTCATTTCTTTGATTAGTTTTGGTTCTAATTCCCTCATGCATTTTAGTTTTATTTCTTTAGTTGTTGTTAGCTTAGTTGTTTATTTATTCCATGTGATTGAATTGTTTGATTCATACACTAAACCCTGTCTTGTCTAGAAGACCCAACTAGACTTGTAGGTGCCCCTCTTTTGCTCATTCAAGTGATGAAAGAGACATAATAGGTTGGTGACCATACTAGGGAGGGTGGCTTCAATCCAATAGAAAAGATGGAATGGTGTAGAACCCGTGGCAGTTTTGACTGCTATGCGATAAGCCCATAATGCTGAAAACAACATATGGTGCCAGTTGGTCTTATGTTTGTTGACAGTGCATTGCAACATGGTTTTGAGGACTTTGTTTACAACCTCGACTTGTTCGTTGGACTAAGGTTAATATGGGGAGGCGAACTCATGGGAGAATCCTAAACTTGAGGAGAGTTCGATGAATATCTCATTCTCAAAGTGTTTACCATGATCAGAGACTAACTATAGCGGAACTCCAAAGAAAGTAATGATGTGATTGAAGAAAAAATTCATTGTTGTGTCAGCGGTGTTGTTGAAGGTAGGCATGGCTTTAGCCCATTTGGTGAAGTAATCTATGACCATGATGATGTATTTGTTTCCATTTCTAGATGGAGGGTTTCAAGTCATGAAGTCTATGCCCCATTTATCACCTTAACGTATTATTAGATTCCCATCTTGTCATCCTGCAATTGAACAATGTGTACCATGTTCGCGATCCTTGCCTCTTTCACAAATACCTACAAGTTAGACTCTTATCTTAACATTTTGATTCCATTACATTTACATATATTCCACAACAATTCAATCAAATAGAAGATAACATGGCTAACATAGTATTAGATTGGCATTTTTCACATCAAGACACCAGCATACATACATAAACCATCAAAAACATATGTCACAACATATAGATTAGACATCCTAAAAAATAAAATATCATCACATGTAAACATCATAAAGATCTCAAACATGTATATCCATATATATAAATAGATCAATGTGTCATTAATGTTTACAAAAAAGTACAACATGTACATTGCCCATAGGCAAGTGAGTCCCCCTCACCCCTATAGGTACAAAATGGGTGTCACACTACCCTATACAAAATGGGCTCGCAGGCCTATATAAATACAAAAATACAACATAGCACTCATGGTTCCTCCAGAGCACCACCACCAGGTCCTCTATCTACAGGAGGTGCCCCACTAGCTGGGGGTCCTCCTGGTCTAGGGGGAAGTCATCTAGTCATCGTTTCCCTTTCTATAGATGCTCTATGGATTAGGGTCCACAACTTGATAGGGCCACCCACACACTGCTATGAGAATCTCTCGTCCTAGATGTGTGACTACATACCCTTGGGCATGCCCTGTAGTACCACCTCCAACCAATGGTGGAAATCCTCTAAGTCCTTTCCAGCCTCTCCCTGCAGTGCATGCGATGGCCCTACATATGGATCGTCAAATCTATGCCTCCGACCAGCTCTCACCTCATCGGATGGCCTCACCCCATCCTTGTCCCTCCAACATTTCTCTCCCACCCTCGGCTCTACCCATGATGGTCTCACTAGCCCCTGATGAGTCAACTCTACAACCAACTCTATCTCTCAGCCTCGTGGCCCCACATATACACAAACATAAACAACGATAGAATCAACATCCATCCATATATAAACATATTCTATACTATCAAAATCACAAAAACATAAAGTACACCAACATATCTATCTAGTCCCAAACCTCCCCAGGAGGCAACACCATATCCGAGTCATGCCAGAAGTCCATCCCACCATATGGGAACCACAATAAAATATGCTTCATCTGGTGCCACACGCGTGCCAAGGTAGCTGTGAAATAGTGGCCACGCTCCCCACCTCCATGTTGTACAAATATCGATGCCCTCTGCATCACTCATGGCTCTCATGCCTCATCCGCCAACAACAACACTCTAGGGTGCAACATGGGAACCCTCTCCAAAAACCATGCACCAAGATTGATCTAAAGGAAAAGCCACCAAAGTCGGAAATCCAAAATTGGTTAATCTACCCCATCATATTGGCATGCAACATCAACCCCCAACGGAAAAAATCCCCAACCAATGCTCTCCACATAATACTCAACTGACCACCACTGGTCTGCTAAGTCGCTAAGGATCTGTATATCCTCACAATCATTGCAACAATACATTGATGCAACAAATCGTCCATTGCCTCGATATAGAAAACAGAACCTGACATAATATTTGGTCTCGAACAATACCTTCATGCCACGTCTACCAAGAGTACACCCTCTAGCAATTAGGGATCCACACGTAGGGCCATTCCCTGAAAAGGGATCCCCATCAAGAAATAGACATCCTCCCTCGCCGAGAATGTCAACTTCTCTCCCTGCAAAATGAAGCATTGTAGATCAGTGCTCCACATAGAAATCAAGTACTGTAACAAGTACTCATGTGACCGTATCATTGGTCAGTCGAAGAACTTCAGCAATCCACAGGCTGCCAAAAGTCTCAATATACTCGATTCCTCTCTCACTGCTTCCCTGAGGTGCTCCCAATCCTTCTCTCTCCAATGGAATGGAGTATTGAGTTGATCACCTACATCCACACCAAAAACACTTGATCAACCATCATCATCATTAAAAAATCTTCAAAAATACAAGTTTTTTTCAAAACCCCATCTTTGCCTCAAGTGCGCAGTTGTCACCCCCCACTGGCACATACACATGCACGATTGTTCTTCGTACAATTGTGCATCAATGCGTAGCTGTCGAAGAAATAGATGCGCATTAATGCACATCTGTCACCCTCATAGGTTTTCATTCATGCACATCTTTTATTAACAGAGTTGTGCACTAATGCGCAGCTATATGAGAAACAGTTGCGCACAGTGTGTAGTTGTAATTTGAACAAACACACACCCAATGTGCACATGTTTTTACCACTCATGCACCACTGTGCATGGTTGTTTTCAACACATCCACAAATCATGCATGAGAGAGGGAATTATACCCATGCATCTCAACACGGATATCCTTCCTTCTCCCTCGCATCGGTGGGCCCACCTCTACAAAACCCCCTAGTACAACCATGAGTATGACCCTGCCCATAAAATAAACCCTATCTACTATCCAGGAGGATAAGACCTCTAACTTGGCTCTCGCAAATCCTGGATCGATTGGCTCAAACTCTTGTAATCTCCAAATCTCCTGAAAAAACCTCTTGTCAACTCACTATGGCTGCAGGTACAAATGAGGTGGCATTGTGGGCCCCACAACTATATATTGTCCCTTTTTCCAAACTTCCACACTCAGTTACAAGAGCTCAGAGTATTTGTTTTCCGATCCATCTTCAGCCACAGGATTAGGATCCTGCCATCTACACAGTCACATTCCCCGGGTCACCATCCATACTCGACCCTAGGGGAGGATTGTTTTCTCACATCACATCCAGGTACACATGCTCATGTTCAAAATTATCAAATAACTATCATATGTTATTTATCTTCAGATATTGTTCACGTTAGGTATTCGGTTTTAATGTGTGCAGGTACTTGGTCATCACAAACTAGCCTAGCCCCTTCAGGTATATGATCAACACTGGCATGAAATCATTCCCTCTGAATCTCAATTGCATCTCTCAGTCACACCCATCGAAATTTACCTCTAGGATCCCCACATCTATCTCTGCAGTATTATCACCTCTATTGCATTTCGATACTGTCACCTAGTAGCACTCTTCCCCACATGAGTATTCCCATTCATAGTCCCCCTTGGCACTTTGACACTCATGTTTCTTTCACCTCTAGGGATGGGAGTCCTGATAGTCTTATGCATTTTCGAGAATCAACTACATACTCCTTCTCCTAATTTTGATAGATTTTCCAATGGAGTCCCAGGTTACCTCATCACGATTC
>JZKD02S0153496.1:13254-23517 GCA_000966675.3 Picea glauca | reverse complement strand
AGACCTGTTTTGGCAGCCTCATAGTACCTTGAATTTCTACACACCAAGGCTAAAACGAGGTGTGGTTATTGCAATAAAGACTTTCATCTTGAACATGCATGCATGAAGAGGACAATTGATCAAATGGCACGTATCCTTCAGCAGAACAATCTAGGTGGACAAGTACCAGAGAATGCTAGGAAGGAACCTGAAAAAGCCACCTGATGATAAAGCAAAAGGACAAAATGGTCATGCTTTAGGTGTTGTTCATGCATCATTAGACACATGTATTCTTGATTCAGGAGCCTCTGATCATATGGCTGCCTCAAAGGATTCCTTCAGTTCCTTGGAGCCATGCACCAATCCTCCCATTTTAATGGGAGATGATACACCCATTCAGGTATGTGGGAAAGGTGTAATTGATTTAGAGCATGGATATTTTCAAAATGTGTTGCAAGTACCCTCGTTGTCCACAAATTTGTTGTCCATATATCAGATCACACATTCAGGCTCCAAAAAACAAGTGGTATTCACTCCAGAGCCAGTAGTGATTTCAGATATTTCAAACAAGTCAAAGGTTGCAGTTGGGGTAGCAGATCACAAGTACAGGTTGCATTCTTTTTCACATTTCATTCCCAATTCCTCTCCTACTTCAAACCCATGGTAATGAAGTGAGCAGGTTGGATTGTCTTACTGGAAAACTTTTCATTGCAAGAAGTGTTAAGTTCGAAGAAGGCCATACATGCACTTCATGAGGAACCCATTGCAGATCCATCGGTTCTAGTTGATGTAGTCCTTTGAGATTCAGATCATACTTTAGATTTAGATCAGATATCATATGATGATGGGGCAGCAAGTGACTTAGATGAGCAGGTCATTGCAGATCCGACACCAAGCCCTGTTTGGGCACAACAAACTCTACAAGCAACAGGAGATTTAGTGGGTGATCTAGCGGATACACTGAAGACTAGATTTTAGTTTTAGGTGCTCCACAAGCACTCTCTGCTACTAATTCTTTGCTGCCCATTCATTGGTATATGGTCTCCACATTAGATCCTCAGTGTTATTCAGAGGCTATAGGAAACACCTATTGGGACACTGCGATGGATGAGGAATATGATTCCTTCATTCATAACCAAACTTGGGAGTTGGTTCTACTTCCTCTTGGTAGGAAGATTGTTCAGTGTGGATGGATATACTAGACTAAGATGGTCACAAATGGACTTGTTAATAAGTACAAAGCTTGGTTGTAGCTAGGGCTTCTCACAAGTTCAAGGGATTGACTACACAGAGACCTTTGCACCATTTGCAAAGTTGGACTCAATCAAGCTAGTTTTAGTCATTGCAGCAGCCAAACATTGGGAGGTTCACCACATGGAGAGTGCCTTTCTTCATGGATGCCTTGAGGAGGAGATCTATATGGATCAGCCACAGATATATCCAAGATTCTCCAACAACGGATCAAGTTGCAAACATCTTCACCGAGTCCTTCACAGAGCAATAGTTCAAAGACTTGCGGGGACACTTGGCAATGGTGGAGACTTCCTAGTCTTCTTATCATCATCCTCTTTTGAAGGAGACTTCCTAGTGGAGACTTCAGAGGAGACTTCCTAGTCTTCTTATCATCATCCTCTTTTGAAGGGAGGCTTTTCTCCCATGAGGTTTTCCCTCTTTCCTCACTACATGAGGATTTATCATTTTTTCTTGTACTTGAGTATCTAAAATGGCATATTTTGGCCAGGACTGAATTTTTGAATTATTTTTCACCCAGTTAGGCTTATGGGGGGGTGTTAGAGCATATTTTCCATCTCCTTTGCCTTAATCTTTGACCTAGGTATTCTAGAGCATGGTCACATGATGCTACTGGTCAAAATTTGACTAATTTTGAACAAGTGAGCCATAGTAGCGCTCCATACCTAGATTTTAGGGGGAATCTGCTATTTTTAGCCAGTGGGGGTGCACTTCTCACCTTCTTCCTTGATTTTAGCATCCTAATTTCTATTTTGGATTCTATCTTCTATGTTTGAGTTCCTTGAGCTATTCAAGGAACCTTATCCCTAGATTCAAGGATGGAAGACACTTCACTTAATTATTTTTAGCTATATTATATTTTCTAGGATCTATTCATGGATTAGATCCCTATTTTTAGGCAATTGAGTCACCACTTGACATCCTGGGGTAGTTCACTCATTATTTAGAGATTGCATGGCTAAATCAGGGTATTTTAAGGTTTGAGTTAAGTCTAACTAGGTTCTCATGCACCATGCATTATGCAATTCGAATTTCCTCTTTTAGGATTTGAATTTCTTATATATACTCACATTGTGGGTTAATGATAATTAAGTATTTCTTATGTAGTTCAAGAGTTAATCTTCTCTTCTTTATTTTCTTTCTTGCAAATTGCTACGAGTATTGTTATTCTTTAGGTTTCTAGATCTCCTTGCAGGTGATCATGAATTATTACAGTCCTCTCCCCTGCTCCCCTCCCTCTCCTTCCCCCACCTGCCCTCTCATCGCTTCAATCATTGTGAGATACATTCTGAGATCCTACCCCTCTTTTTGTCATTACAGCTCACACAAGGAAAGATTTATGGGGCCATCTACCCCTTTCTATATAGGGACCCCCTTGGTTTGGCTTATTTTTTGTCATCCCACAGTTCCCTTTCAGACTGGTGGTGTGTCAGATACAGTCAAGTTTCTGGTCAGTGCCTACTACATGGCTAGACATTCGTGCAGACACTTTACAAAGGGGGCACAAGAGTTATAAAGAAATCATTAAGTGAGAGGATTGATACAGTCAAATGACAACTGAAAGAACATGTCTAAAAGTATGGTGAACCAGATGCAGGCCGTGGATGTAGTTGAGGCCAAGAGGATAAGAACTACGATGATGAAGCTATCATTCAAGCCGCTGTGACAGGTTGGAGACAATTGAGCTTCGACTGGATGGATTGGTGAAATTATTCTCCTAGATGCATNTTTAGGTGCTCCACAAGCACTCTCTGCTACTAATTCTTTGCTGCCCATTCATTGCTATATGGTCTCCACATTAGATCCTCAGTGTTATTCAGAGGCTATAGGAAACACCTATTGGGACACTGCGATGGATGAGGAATATGATTCCTTCATTCATAATCAAACTTGGGAGTTGGTTCTACTTCCTCTTGGTAGGAAGATTGTTCGGTGTAGATGGATATACTAGACTAAGATGGTCACAGATGGACTTGTTAATAAGTACAAAGCTTGGTTGTAGCTAGGGCTTCTCACAGGTTCAAGGGATTGACTACACAGAGACCTTTGCACCATTTGCAAAGTTGGACTCAATCAAGCTAGTTTTAGTCATTGCAGCAGCCAAACGTTGGGAGGTTCACCACATGGAGAGTGCCTTTCTTCATGGATGCCTTGAGGAGGAGATCTATATGGATCAGCCACAGATATATCCAAGATTCTCCAACAGTGGATCAAGTTGCAAACATCTTCACCGAGTCCTTCACAGAGCAATAGTTCAGAGACTTGCGGGGACACTTGGCAATGGTGGAGACTTCCTAGTCTTCTTATCATCATCCTCTTTCAGAGGAGACTTCCTAGTGGAGACTTCAGAGGAGACTTCCTAGTCTTCTTATCATCATCCTCTTTTGAAGGGGGGCTTTTCTCCCATGAGGTTTTCCCTCTTTCCTCACTACATGAGGATTTTTTCTTGTACTTGAGTATCTAAAATGGCATATTTTGGCCAGGACTGAATTTTTGAATTATTTTTCACCCAGTTAGGCTTATGGGGGGGTGTTAGAGCATATTTTCCATCTCCTTTGCCTTAATCTTTGACCTAGGTATTCTAGAGCATGGTCACATGATGCTACTGGTCAAAATTTGACTAATTTTGAACAAGTGAGCCATAGTAGCGCTCCATACCTAGATTTTAGGGGGAATCTGCTATTTTTAGCCAGTGGGGGTGCACTTCTCACCTTCTTCCTTGATTTTAGCATCCTAATTTCTATTTTGGATTCTATCTTCTATGTTTGAGTTCCTTGAGCTATTCAAGGAACCTTATCCCTAGATTCAAGGATGGAAGACACTTCACTTAATTATTTTTAGCTATATTATATTTTCTAGGATCTATTCATGGATTAGATCCCTATTTTTAGGCAATTGAGTCACCACTTGACATCCTGGGGTAGTTCACTCATTATTTAGAGATTGCATGGCTAAATCAGGGTATTTTAAGGTTTGAGTTAAGTCTAACTAGGTTCTCATGCACCATGCATTATGCAATTCGAATTTCCTCTTTTAGGATTTGAATTTCTTATATATACTCACATTGTGGGTTAATGATAATTAAGTATTTCTTATGTAGTTCAAGAGTTAATCTTCTCTTCTTTATTTTCTTTCTTGCAAATTGCTACGAGTATTGTTATTCTTTAGGTTTCTAGATCTCCTTGCAGGTGATCATGAATTATTACAGTCCTCTCCCCTGCTCCCCTCCCTCTCCTTCCCCCACCTGCCCTCTCATCGCTTCAATCATTGTGAGATACATTCTGAGATCCTACCCCTCTTTTTGTCATTACAGCTCACACAAGGAAAGATTTATGGGGCCATCTACCCCTTTCTATATAGGGACCCCCTTGGTTTGGCTTATTTTTTGTCATCCCACAGTTCCCTTTCAGACTGGTGGTGTGTCAGATACAGTCAAGTTTCTGGTCAGTGCCTACTACATGGCTAGACATTCGTGCAGACACTTTACAAAGGGGGCACAAGAGTTATAAAGAAATCATTAAGTGAGAGGATTGATACAGTCAAATGACAACTGAAAGAACATGTCTAAAAGTATGGTGAACCAGATGCAGGCCGTGGATGTAGTTGAGGCCAAGAGGATAAGAACTACGATGATGAAGCTATCATTCAAGCCGCTGTGACAGGTTGGAGACAATTGAGCTTCGACTGGATGGATTGGTGAAATTATTCTCCTAGATGCATTCCAGGTTGGGGTGGGGAAATGTTTGTTTCCCAGCCCATGAAGGTACCAGTTAGCACAGCGACATTCCCTCTCCCCTCCAGGAAGCAATGACGAGAAAAGCATAGCTGATACTGTCCAAGTCGAGGAAGAATAAAAGTTACAATGATCTCAGCTCTCCCTCTTTTTTCTTTCCTCGTTTCTTTGTTATATTTAAAAAGCTAGGAGATTACTACTTTGGCTACCCCATGAATTTGTAATCTCAGCAGCCTGAAACCAGCTCTGTTGTACATCAGTTCTAAGCTAAGTTTTGACAGCTGCTTCAGAATGTTGTAACTGCTTATGGGTATAGCCGGGGCCTTAACACCGTGTCCTCTTGAATTATAAATGGTCCAAAAAAATTGGATAGAACAGTTATCACCAAGATTTTGGGAAGCGGGTCGTCAAATGTAATTTACCGCGAGTGGATCTAAAATTAAGGGGAAAAGGAAAAGCAGAAAAGAACTTTGATTTATCTTATAGCCATAAACATGTCCTCAGTCCTTAATAATTATCATATCCTACCCCAAAAAAATAAATTTGAAATTTGAATCTCCTAGATTTTTGGAAGTGTCACCGGGGTTTGTAGAAGTGGTTATTCCAAGATTTTTGGAATCCGTTGAAGCATTTATTAAGGAATGCATCTCCAGGGTTTGTGAAAGTGGGTATTCCAATGTTTTTGGAAATAGTTATAACATTTATTTCAGAATGCATCTCCATGATTTAAGGAAGTGGGTATCTCGAGATTCTTGGAATTCGTTAAACAATTGTTTAGAAACGCTTATCCAGGGTTCATGGAAGTGGGCATCCTAAGATATTTGGAATTGATTAAAACAATTGTTTAGAAATACAACTCTAGGGTTTACAGAAGTGGGTACCCAAATAACTCACCAGAATGCAGTGACAGTGGAGAAGTCCTCAATGGATAGCATGATACTGAAGGCTGCAACAGCGAAGCAGAACTGCCCAATTCTCAATGAAAGACCCCCCAGCGTTCCAGGCATCCCCTGCCAATCTTTCATTCTCACTCTCGGAACGACTGGGACATCTGTGGGAGGTACATCCACCGGATGCACGGCCGGATGACTGGAATTCATTTTATTTCGTCACCAAATTGTTCTTCAATGCCCAAATTCAATAGGCTTCACATGTCTAAACGCCATTGCGATGGATAAGAGAACTTGAAATCAGCTGCTGGCGGCTCTGTTAAGACAAATGTTCTGGAATTGAACACCCTCGAAGTCGGGCCACCGTCCGGACGAACGATGTTTGAATGTCAAGCACGCAATACTAGNATTTTTTCTTGTACTTGAGTATCTAAAATGGCATATTTTGGCCAGGACTGAATTTTTGAATTATTTTTCACCCAGTTAGGCTTATGGGGGGGTGTTAGAGCATATTTTCCATCTCCTTTGCCTTAATCTTTGACCTAGGTATTCTAGAGCATGGTCACATGATGCTACTGGTCAAAATTTGACTAATTTTGAACAAGTGAGCCATAGTAGCGCTCCATACCTAGATTTTAGGGGGAATCTGCTATTTTTAGCCAGTGGGGGTGCACTTCTCACCTTCTTCCTTGATTTTAGCATCCTAATTTCTATTTTGGATTCTATCTTCTATGTTTGAGTTCCTTGAGCTATTCAAGGAACCTTATCCCTAGATTCAAGGATGGAAGACACTTCACTTAATTATTTTTAGCTATATTATATTTTCTAGGATCTATTCATGGATTAGATCCCTATTTTTAGGCAATTGAGTCACCACTTGACATCCTGGGGTAGTTCACTCATTATTTAGAGATTGCATGGCTAAATCAGGGTATTTTAAGGTTTGAGTTAAGTCTAACTAGGTTCTCATGCACCATGCATTATGCAATTCGAATTTCCTCTTTTAGGATTTGAATTTCTTATATATACTCACATTGTGGGTTAATGATAATTAAGTATTTCTTATGTAGTTCAAGAGTTAATCTTCTCTTCTTTATTTTCTTTCTTGCAAATTGCTACGAGTATTGTTATTCTTTAGGTTTCTAGATCTCCTTGCAGGTGATCATGAATTATTACAGTCCTCTCCCCTGCTCCCCTCCCTCTCCTTCCCCCACCTGCCCTCTCATCGCTTCAATCATTGTGAGATACATTCTGAGATCCTACCCCTCTTTTTGTCATTACAGCTCACACAAGGAAAGATTTATGGGGCCATCTACCCCTTTCTATATAGGGACCCCCTTGGTTTGGCTTATTTTTTGTCATCCCACAGTTCCCTTTCAGACTGGTGGTGTGTCAGATACAGTCAAGTTTCTGGTCAGTGCCTACTACATGGCTAGACATTCGTGCAGACACTTTACAAAGGGGGCACAAGAGTTATAAAGAAATCATTAAGTGAGAGGATTGATACAGTCAAATGACAACTGAAAGAACATGTCTAAAAGTATGGTGAACCAGATGCAGGCCGTGGATGTAGTTGAGGCCAAGAGGATAAGAACTACGATGATGAAGCTATCATTCAAGCCGCTGTGACAGGTTGGAGACAATTGAGCTTCGACTGGATGGATTGGTGAAATTATTCTCCTAGATGCATACCAGGTTGGGGTGGGGAAATGTTTGTTTCCCAGCCCATGAAGGTACCAGTTAGCACAGCGACATTCCCTCTCCCCTCCAGGAAGCAATGACGAGCAAAGCATAGCTGATACTGTCCAAGTCGAGGAAGAATAAAAGTTACAATGATCTCAGCTCTCCCTCTTTTTTCTTTCCTCGTTTCTTTGTTATATTTAAGAAGCTAGGAGATTACTACTTTGGCTACCCCATGAATTTGTAATCTCAGCAGCCTGAAACCAACTCTGTTGTACATCAGTTCTAAGCTAAGTTTTGACAGCTGCTTCAGAATGTTGTAACTGCTTATGGGTATAGCCGGGGCCTTAACACCCTGTCCTCTTGAATTATAAATGGTCCAAAAAAATTGGATAGAACAGTTATCACCAAGATTTTGGGAAGCGGGTCGTCAAATGTAATTTACCGCGAGTGGATCTAAAATTAAGGGGAAAAGGAAAAGCAGAAAAGAACTTTGATTTATCTTATAGCCATAAACATGTCCTCAGTCCTTAATAATTATCATATCCTACCCCAAAAAAATAAATTTGAAATTTGAATCTCCTAGATTTTTGGAAGTGTCACCGGGGTTTGTAGAAGTGGTTATTCCAAGATTTTTGGAATCCGTTGAAGCATTTATTAAGGAATGCATCTCCAGGGTTTGTGAAAGTGGGTATTCCAATGTTTTTGGAAATAGTTATAACATTTATTTCAGAATGCATCTCCATGATTTAAGGAAGTGGGTATCTCGAGATTCTTGGAATTCGTTAAACAATTGTTTAGAAACGCTTATCCAGGGTTCATGGAAGTGGGCATCCTAAGATATTTGGAATTGATTAAAACAATTGTTTAGAAATACAACTCTAGGGTTTACAGAAGTGGGTACCCAAATAACTCACCAGAATGCAGTGACAGTGGAGAAGTCCTCAATGGATAGCATGATACTGAAGGCTGCAACAGCGAAGCAGAACTGCCCAATTCTCAATGAAAGACCCCCCAGCGTTCCAGGCATCCCCTGCCAATCTTTCATTCTCACTCTCGGAACGACTGGGACATCTGTGGGAGGTACATCCACCGGATGCACGGCCGGATGACTGGAATTCATTTTATTTCGTCACCAAATTGTTCTTCAATGCCCAAATTCAATAGGCTTCACATGTCTAAACGCCATTGCGATGGATAAGAGAACTTGAAATCAGCTGCTGGCGGCTCTGTTAAGACAAATGTTCTGGAATTGAACACCCTCGAAGTCGGGCCACCGTCCGGACGAACGATGTTTGAATGTCAAGCACGCAATACTAGATGTCATTGGGTATCTTTATATTTTCAAGGTCCAAGAGAAAGTGGAAATTCCCTGTGTTTTATTTATTTATTTGTCCAATTAAAGCTAAACAAAATAGCTCGCAAAGGGTGGTTAGTGGTTATTTGTTAGGTGAGGACAAATTAGGATCTGGATTGATGTCTAAGGATCTGGATTGATGTGATCGCATCCATTTTTATACCTACTTCGTTGTGGGTTTTGAATTTTGAATTTAGAAAGAGAAATTACGTATATGATAAATGAATGGTATAAAATAATATATCTTAACAAATTAAAATGAAAAAACAAAAAGTATTAAATAAAAAATTATTTATTTATTTAAAATTTCACTTTTAAAAAATATGGATTTAAGAGTATAACTACATTTAATAAATTGTTTTTTTAATAGTTTGTTAGAAATATTGATTATATTTTTGATAGAATTTTAATATTGGTTACATTTTTTAATTTGATGTTTATATTAAGCTAAACCTTTTTAATAGGCTTATATTATATTTATAGAATCTTCTAATTTATTACATTCATATTTTTAATTTTGATGTTTTGAATGAAATTAGTGTATTCATGGTTGCTAAGTATTTTTGATATGGATTATATTTTTTTTTTACATTCATATTTTTAATTTTGATGTTTTGAATGAAATTAGTGTATTCATGGTTGCTAAGTATTTTTGATATGGATTATATTTTTTTTTTAAATGTCACAATAAAAGTAAAAATTCTTAAAAAATGTCACAATAAAAATAAAAATAAAAATTCATGTTACAATAAAAAAAATTTATAAACATTAATAGTATTCATAACATTTACCTCTGGATGGGGTGTTTATGAGCTTAGTAAGCAACCAAGACACGGGGAGGCCACTTGGCACTCAACCAGTCCCATCCCACCCTCTTTGTCACCTCATGAACGTCATCACGTCGCCGCCACTCTACTCTCTTCCGATGCGAACCTCCATTTGCATAAGTCGGGTGCTCTGGAACGCAGGCGACTTCATGGCGTTGCGCGCAGCTTTTCCTAGCTCACTTGCTCTCACTGTGGTGCAAAACTTACTCTTTGCTCCCGATCTCTCTGCGCACAATTCGCCTCCCCTTTGGTGTAGCCTCCCTTGGGCTCCTAGTTTCGCAAGCTTGACCCTCAGCTTCTTCCCAAGAATGCCTCTGGCATTTGACATGCCTCGCCTCTGGGGCACGGCTAAACGGGGTGCCGCCTGGTATGAGGCTAGGGGAAGGAAACCACCCACCCCCAACCATCCTTCAGAGGCCGTGCTTCCCCCGGTTAGACCTCCAGCTGACGCGCCCATTCACGACCATCTACCTAAGGCCGATTTTTTCCCCGCCATGGTTCTTGAGGAAGCGGTAGCTCATGTTCCTCCTCCTGTAGTTGATCTTC
>JZKD02S0153474.1:0-23518 GCA_000966675.3 Picea glauca | reverse complement strand
ACATCAAATTACATATATAATCCTTATTACAATTTGATCCATTGCGAAATAAAGAGATATCAGAATTGCAAAAATTAACCATACACATGCCATTAACCTATTACCTATTTAACTTATCGAAATTACCATCACCGATATTGGCTTGTTGATGTCTTTCGGTTATTGGAGATCCTCTTCACTCCCACTTGTTAATCGTTGAGACCTCACCGGTACCTCCCAGCCAACGCTAGGGGTACTCTTCTTCCCCCTGAGCCCTCTGAGCCACAAAGGGGCCACGCACACAAAACCCAGAGATAAATCTAGCTCTCAGCTCGCCTCACAAGGTCGACCTACCACTCCCTATCGATATGGGCATCTCAACTCCCACAAGAAAAATAAGTCAAGAAAAATATCGGCAGCGTAACCTTACACCTACCAGTCATCCCTTTACCTCTCCTCTACCATCTCATTTATAGATTTATTCTTAGTGACCTTTCCATTTGCACATTAAATAAGTTTTATTAAAAATTTATTATGAAATATTCCCCCTCGTACACTTGTCACCCAATCCTTTAGTTTCACAAGAAATTCATTTAATTAATTGAATTAAAATGCCAATTTCCCTCACCCACCTAAAAACGTTCCTAAAAACGCTCCTCAATGTCCCTTTATTCCCTTACATTCTCTTAATCACTAACGCATTTCTTAATGCTTAGTTGAGTTTGAAAAAGGAAAAATTTCTAGACTAGATTCTCTCCTATGTTCCACATTCCTTTTGTAATTAAGTTTCTCCTTTTTGTCTAAGTTTGAAATTAGCAAGTCTGCACAAAACAAGAATTAATCATTTAAAAATTTAATCCTCCATTAATTTATAAATTTGACTTCCCCCCCTTTTATTAATTGCTTAGTTAAATTTTTGTTCCTCATAGGATTTAATTTCTACTAGGCTTAACAATTTTTTTTATAGGGAAAAGTTAACTTTACTGATGCATAATTATTTTAAGGCTAACCATGTCAGGTAAGATATTGTTCTCTAGGTACCTAGGTTCATTAACTCATCAGTGTTTAAAACCTACGACGTGTCATTCAAGACACACTATGTGATCCAAGGGTGTCACTCGCCTTCATTCAAGTTCCATCTATGCGACATGTCCTTCAAGACGCACTACGTGCTTCAAGCGTTCTACTTGCCTTTTGATTGATTTTGGAAGATGTCAAACCTTTGGAGTCAATACTCTATCAGGTGACCTTGTGGGAGACTAAGGGCCTCTAAGGAATAAGGACCCTGCCTTATTGCGTGCCCCTTAGAATCATCGTGAGCGATTGTCACAGTCAGCCCTCACGGCATCGTGGATACCTCAAACTAGGTAATCAAATTACCTATAGTTTGAGCCACGACGAGAGTGCTAGTAGTTTGTGGCAAGGCTACTACCACACCTCTCCCTCAATATCTTTGGTTGTCGTGCATGACCCCTTTACTCCAAATGTGAGTCTAATTATCAAGCTATCGTCAGCCTGCATCCATCAACACACGTGTCATCAATCCATAAACAACATCATAATATATCAGTCATATGTCACATATGTAATAACAAAAATAACCAAACCATAAACATTCCACTCCTTGACTCGATCTGGAGGCCAAGGAGGTCCATCTATGCCATTGACATCCTCAATCCGTCAAGAGTCCTGCACACTCAGGAAAAACCAGTCAAAATCACCTTTCGACACATATATAATCAAATAACATATCACCATACCCACAACATCATCATGATCCATAAGTGAAACAGTCATCATTTAATGAACCGGATCACTTGCACACAAGTGTCCTCAAGGAATAAGTCACAATTAGGTGTGTGCAAGAGCGGGATGTTACATACACCCCCTCTTGTTTTAAACTTCGTCCCAAAGTTTCACAATATATAAGTGTTGAATTAAATTATCTCAAAATATCTATATGTCTAGCTATCAAAAAAATGGAAACTATTGACGCATATCATATGTGTCCTCCCAGGTCACCGATTACGGACTATAGTTGTACCACTGGACGTTGACCTGATTGACTATTCGACGTCGTAGATGTCGAATGAAATGGTACAGAATGCAGATTGATTCAGCTGTGAGCACACCCTCGCCCAACATCTGCCAAGAAATCAGTCAATATCATGCGCAGGATCATCGACCTAAAGTCGCACAGGAATAAGAGATAAACATCATGCAACACCTCAAGGATGAGGCATGACTAGCCATTAGTCCCTTCATAACTATGGTCATGTGATGCGCATCAGGAAAACCCTTATGTGAATCCTATGCTTCTTCCATCCCCTTTTGTATCGTTTGTAAATGTTCTTTCAATATTAGATCGCTTTTGGTCCTACCAAGACCCCATCCTAGATTCGATCCCCACTCAATGGCATCTGACATGATCACCCATAAAGAAACTCAAATGGAACCATCTTATGGGTGCCTTGATGGTTGTTGTTGCACACAAACTCGATGAGCGACCATAAATATTCCCAAGGTTTATGTTGGTCCAACACACACATACACAACACAACCCTCCCAAAATGGTTCATTCCTTTGGTTAGCCTGTCTATCTCAAGGAAATGTTGCACTAAATTTCAGTGGTGTTCCCAAGGCCTCTTGGGAAACTCATCTAAAATCGTCTTGAAAACACCAAATCCTTTATCAGATATGATTCCTTTGGTACATCTAACAGTCTCAAAAACTTGCTGATAAAAATCTAGCTATACCTGGCACCTGATGCGCCATATGCACAGGGACAAAGTGTGAACTCTTTGTCAGAGTGTCAACTATCACGAAAATGGAGTCATGCCTCTTTTCCGTCAGCGACAATTCAACAGTGAATTTTGTCCAAATGACCTCCTATGTTGATTTTGGAATAGAATGTAGTCATAGAAATCTCGCTGTATGTCTAAGTTCAGCCTTCACCTGCCGACCTTCTAGATATCTCTTCCACAATTGATGATGTTCTCTTGTATCCCTTCCAAAAGAATAAGGGATTAAGTGCGGCCCTCATCTTCATGACCCTTGGATGAGCCATGTACACTGCTCTATGAGCTTCGCATAAGATCAAACTTTTCAATTCGTAGTTGGGTTGTAAGTAAACCTGGTTATTACATCACAAGGATCCATCGTTGTCCACAATATATCCCTCAATTTTGGTGCCATCATGGTGTCTTTCCCTGAAGAAACAAAAATTCCTTACTCTCTTTATATTAGTCAGTGTCGCGCTACAGTTATAATATTTTCACGTAGATTTGTTTGAAGAGGTATCACTTGAAAATATGTGTGGTCTTCGACTCAACGCATCTTCCACTTTTTTCACTATTCCATTTTAAGTAGGAAGCCTCAAATCGTACTCGATAAATAGTTCTGACCAACGCCTTTGTTGCGCGTTCAAGTCATTTTGCATAAAAGGTGTTGTAAACCATAGTGGTTTGTTTTTAGGTCGAAATTTATGTCTAATCAGGTAGTGTCTCCACATTATCAGGGCATACGCGATGGATAAAAACTCCAAATCATGTGTTGTATAGTTGTCCTCAAGCTTCCTTAACTTCCTCGAGACGAAAGTGATCACTCGACCGTCTTACAGCAAGACTCCGCCTAAGCCTTCCATGGATGTGTTAGTGCATACCAAGAAGTCATCATCCACGCCAAGGACTTTTAGTATTGACCTTGTCGTCAACAACTCCTTGATCCTTCAAAATTCCTCCGCACATTTTTTTGGTCCACCCAAACTTCTTGTTCTTCTTCTGCAATCCCGTAATTGGAATTGTTATCTTTGAAGAACCCTTGATGAACTGTCGATAATATCTCGCTAAACCCATGAAGCTACACACTTCTGGGAATTTCGTCGGCACATACCAGTCCACAATAGCCTCTACATTCATTGGATCCCCAACGATGCCTTCGTCGGAGATAACATGCCCTAAGAAATGAATCCTCGATAGCTTTGCGACTGCTTCTCGTAATTTATTCTCTTGCAACACTGTAGTACCAAGTGCAAAAGTTCATCTTGATCTTTCGTCATCCAAGTAAACATAAAATGTTGTCAAGGAATACTCGACGGTAGTCAAGCAGAGTCTCCACAACCCATCCTTCTTCCGTATGAAATTAACAGGAGCACTCCAAGGCGATACACTTGGAAGTATAATTCCTAGGTCCATCAACTCCTTCAATTGCACCTTCAACTCTTGTAACTCTGGGGTCGACATCCGATAAGGATTTATTCCCATCGGTTCAGTTATAGGTTTTAGGTCGATGGTAAATTCCATCTTAGCTTCAGGCGGCTAACCTGGTAATTATTTTGGGAATCACATCTGAAAAATCTTGTACTACCAGAAGGTCTTCTAATACTTCCTCCATTCCCTTGACATTCAACGCTAAGTATGCATATAAATTGCATCCTTGCGTGTGCTCTCTTGTAGTTGTAGGGAATAAATTAACCTCGGGGATTCTCTCTGTTTTCTTCCTTCAAACACACTTCTTTGTTCTTCATCGTTGATCCAACTCAACCGCCTCATCTTACCGTTGAGTATTGCATCATGTGATTCCCACCAGTCCATACCAATCATGTCGTCAATATCTCACACTATTCCCCAATTTAAGAGACAATTCATACCCCATCCTCCAAACATCTGATGGGAACTCAAATCCATATCGATGAATCGAAGCTTGTCTCATCGAAGGTTGTTACCAGAATTCCTTCAGTGCAGTGTTAGGAATAGAGCTCTTTGTAGCATTGGTATCTAACATACACTAATTTTGGTTGGCTATGGTACCCTATGCCTCGATCACAGTGGTCTGGCGCTCGGTCTGGCAGTTATTTTCCATGATTAAGAATCTTGTGGGCCTATTACATCTCCCCAACGGTAGTGGGTTCCGTCGCCTCGGTCACTCTAGCATTTTTAACCACACAGTCTTCCTGGTAAGGTGGCATCTCCACCCATCTAGCACGCGTCTCCAGCGCTACACTCATGGTCCCCAAGGTATAAGTTGTTGGCCCACCAACCTAAGATCCTGGTCTGTTCCACTCACAAACATAACTATGGATGTTGGCGATGGTCCCTGTAGGGGGGGTCTTCTGTTGAGGAACCTGTCATCATGGTTTCATGAACAAGGGTTCCAGAGACGTATCTTGCAACCAGAATGTCTTGTCTTCTTGGTGTTTGATGTTGTTGCGCAACATATTTCGTCAATCTAGACGGTCTTGCAAGAGTCTTGCCCTAACTCCCATGGTCAATTATTTCTTAACTACGAGGCCTACTAGAATGCATCGTGCAACGTCTAAGGAATTAATATCCTAACCTTCACACGAAAATTGGAGTTAAGGCTGAACTTGAACTTGTTGATCTCCATCTTTTCCGAGTTTCGATGCGGGGTGTACCGAAGAAGATCCCAATTCAGGTCCTAAAATTCAACACCGTACGACCACCATGTCGTAAGGCATTGATCTCATCGAGCTGTCGCTCAATAAAATCCTCTGTCAAACTTCTACCGAAACCATCCCTCGAATCGTTCCCGTAACACTGCTTCCACGACCATGTTTAACTAAGGTAGGAGTGTCTTCCACCATAGAAGAGCGCTCCCCTTGGGTTGTAGACCACCATGCAGATCTTTGTGTTGGAGGTCAAAATTGAGAAGTGCAAAGCTCATCTCCTTTCTTTCCAGCTATGCCTCAGTGGTTGAGTCGTCTGTGGCACTCATGAACTTGGGAAATTAACCTTCTAACATCCTTTGTGGATGCTACCAGTATGGGTTGGGGCACACGGTGGACCCTCAAGGATACAAGTGCCCTGGCCTTACCTTAGTACAGACAGTTAGTCAAGGCCTCTGACATTTCTCTTGAAGGACCTTGTCAGACCATCAACCTCCCTTACAACAATATGCTTCTGTCCAAAGACTTGTTCTTCTCCTTGGGGGTTAGACCCCTCAGACATAGATGCAACTAGAGGCGTCGCGCCTCTACCCCTAGTCACCATGTCATCTACCTCCACAACGTAACCCCAACCATGATTACTGCAGGGGCAAGTTAAAATTTTAATTAGCCCTAGTTTATTACTTAAGGGCTTAACTAATTGGAAGGCATGGTTATCCACAGTCACAAGGTTGAACCTGCTCTGATACCATATGAAGCGGCCTCGTCGTTACGACAACCAGTGACGTACAACAAGTCAATTTTTTTTTTGGAGTGTTGGGTCAGGTAAATAAAACATTGCAAGAAGAGCGACATCATCAACCACATCGATCTATCAATCCTAAACATCCATTAACATGGCGCACGAAGAGTCATTTGAAAAACTCATCATAAATCATATCATTTACAAAATGTGCTAGAAGTCTGAAGTCTACAACAATCATTAGTTAATAAATTAATGGTGCAATAAAGGGGTTAATCCATCAATGACAACATAAGAGAAGGCGCAAGGTAACGCCGGTATTTAATTGTTGCATAAAGAAATCTGGACTTAAAACATAAATCATGCACCGCCTAGAGTTGAGGCACCAATGTATCATCAATTATTTCATTATGTGAGGGATCCAAGGTCCAAATTTCATTCTCTCCATCATAAATTCATTACATGCTAATATCTAAATATCCAATCATAGCAGAAGCCCAAGCACGACATAAAAAAAAAATTAATCCCTCATACATCTTACAAAATCCATCAACGCAATAAGTATGGGACCTAACCTTCACCCTTAATACATTTACTTACGCAAGTAAAGGGGGTTAATACATCGTTAATTCCCACAATTAATGACATGCATAAGGATTACTAATCCAATTAAAACTATAAGAAGATCGGTTGTGCTTTAGCAACATTCAAGATTTCATAATTCATTTTACATCTTATTATTTTAGATCTAAAAGTGACATCATCATAAGTAGAAGGATAATATTCAACTTCTTAACCTATCCATTTGTAAGGATCCAAGGGATCAATTTTAATTGACGATAATAAAGGATTCTCATCCTACCATCTCGTATCCCAAAGTATCTAGTATTATTATATCCCCTAACTCTACATAAAGAAATATTATTTCCATCATATCGAATTCTAATTTATATTAAGTTCAATGATGTTCGGTGCTTGTACTAAAAAAAATGTTTGTTCCTTTATATTATATAAACATTGGATGCATTTAAATTCAACACCGAATTTACATTAATATAGGATATACATATATAATGGTTGCCTTAAACTAATCAATCAGTCCAACTATCTTGAACAACCTAAAAATTTCTTAATCAAACAAAAATTATTAACATTAACCAAGGAATCCTCACTTTAACCTAGGAAGTCATTATGAGGAGCTACGAAGACATTAATTATTATTATAAGGGAGTTAGAATCTAATGTCAAGGTGAACCTAGTAACCCAAGCCATCGGGGAGAGGATTATGCGGTAACTCGGTAAGAAGTTCCTTTTAAAAAGAGGGCATACAGAAAAGCATACCTTTATGAGGTAAGGTTGGTGGTCGAAAACTTGTCCAAGTGAGGTGTGAAATAAAATAGGATTAGAATAATGCTAGACACACGTCAAAACACTAGGTATAAACTTAAGTAAGTAATTCCTCAATAGACCATTAAAGTCTGATTGAATACCTTTATGTTTTCCTTTCAACACAAAACTGGTGACTAACTCTTCTCTATACAAGGTTGATTGAGGAAAGTCATTTCTTCTGGAGATCAAAANAAATATTCCCCCTCGTACACTTGTCACCCAATCCTTTAGTTTCACAAGAAATTCATTTAATTAATTGAATTAAAATGCCAATTTCCCTCACCCACCTAAAAACGTTCCTAAAAACACTCCTCAATGTCCCTTTATTCCCTTGCATTCCCTTAATCACTGACACATTTCTTAATGCTTAGTTGAGTTTGAAAAAGGAAAAAATTCTAGACTAGATTCTCTCCTATGTTCCACATTCCTTTTGTAATTAAGTTTCTCCTTTTTGTCTAAGTTTGAAATTAGCAAGTCTGCACAAAACAACAATTAATCATTTAAAACTTTAATCCTCCATTAATTTATAAATTTGACTTCCCCCCCCTTTATTAATTGCTTAGTTAAATTTTTGGTCCTCATAGGCTTTAATTTCTACTAGGCTTAGCAAAATTTTTTTTAGGGAAAAGTTATAATTAAGGTACTTTACTGATGCATAATTATTTTAAGGCTAACCATATCAGGTAAGATATTGTTCTCTAGGTACCTAGGTTCATTAACTCATCAGTGTTTAAAACCTGCGACGTGTCATTCAAGACACACTATGTGATCCAAGGGTGTCACTTGCCTTCATTCAAGTTCCATCTATGCGACATGCCCTTCAAGACGCACTACGTGATTCAAGCGTTCTACTCACCTTTTTATTGATTTTGGAAGATGTCAAACCTTTGGAGTCAATACTCTGTCAGGTGACCTTGTGGGAGACTAAGGGCCTCTAAGGAATAAGGACCCTCCCTTATTGCGTGCCCCTTAGAATCATCGTGAGCGACTGTCACAGTCAGCCCTCACGGCATCGTGGATCCCTCAAACTAGGTAATCAAATTACCTATAGTTTGAACCACGACAAGAGTGCTAGTAGTTTGTGGCAAGGCTACTACCACACCTCTCCCTAAATATCTTTGGTTGTCGTGCGTAACCCCTTTACTCCAAATGTGAGTCTAATTATCAATCTATCATCAGCCTGCATCCATCAACACACATGTCATCAATCCATAAACAACATCATAATATATCAGTCATATGTCACATATGTAATAACAGAAATAACCAAACCATAAACATTCCACTCCTTGACTTGATCTGGAGGCCAAGGAGGTCCATCTATGCCATCGACATCCTCAATCCATCAAGAGTCCCGCACACTCAGGAGAAACCAGTCAAAATCACCTTTCGACACATATATAATCAAATAACATATCACCATATCCACAACATCATCATGATCCATAAGTGAAACAGTGATCATTTAATGAACCGGATCACTTGCACACAAGTGTCCTCAAGGAATAAGTCACAATTAGGTGTGTGCAAGAGCGGGATGTTACATACACCCCCTCTTGTTTTAAACTTCGTCCTGAAGTTTCACAATATATAAGTGTTGAAATAAATTATCTCAAAATATCTATATGTCTAGCTATCAAAAAAATGGAAACTATTGAAGCATATCATATGTGTCCTCCCAGGTCACCGATTACGGACTATAGTTGTACCACTGGACGTTGACCTGATTGACTATTCGACGTCATAGATGTCGAATGAGATGGTCCAGAATGCAGATTGATTCAGCCATGAGCACACCCTCGCCCAACATCTACCAAGAAATCAGTCAATATCATGTGTAGGATCATCGACCTAAAGTCGCATAGGAATAAGAGATAAACATCATGCAACGCCTCAAGGATGAGGCATGACTAGCCGTTAGTCCCTTCATAACTATGGTCATGTGATGTGCATTGGGAAAACCCTTATGTCAATCCTATGCTTCTTCCATCCCCTTTTGTATCGTTTGTAAATGTTCTTTCAATATTAGATCATTTTTTGTCCTACCAAGACCCCATCCTAGATTCGATCCCCACTCAATGGCGTCTGACATGATCACCCATAAAGAAACTCAAATGGAACCATCTTATGGGTGCCTTGATGGTTGTTGTTGCACATAAAATCGACGAGCGACCATAAATATTCCCAAGGTTTATGTTGGTCCAACACACACATACACAACACAACCCTCCCAAAATGGTTCATTCCTTTGGTTAGCCTGTCTATCTCAAGGAAATGTTGCACTAAATTTCAGTGGTGTTCCCAAGGCCTCTTGGAAAACTCATCTAAAATCATCTTGAAAACACCAAATCCTTTATCAGATACGATTCCTTTGGTACATCTAACAGTCTCAAAAACTTGTTGATAAAAATCTAGCTATACCTGGCACCTGATGCGCCATATGCACAGGGACAAAGTGTGAACTCTTTGTCATAGCGTCAACTATCACGAAAATGGAGTCATGCCTCTTTTCCATCAGCGGCAATTCAACAATAAATATTGTCCAAATGACCTCCTATGTTGATTTTGGAATAGCATGTGGTCATAGAAATCCCGCTGTATGTCTAAGTTCAGCCTTCACCTGCCGACCTTCTAGATATCTCTTCCACAATTG
The DNA here is from genome assembly GCA_000966675.3 of Picea glauca. Taxonomy (NCBI): domain Eukaryota; kingdom Viridiplantae; phylum Streptophyta; class Pinopsida; order Pinales; family Pinaceae; genus Picea; species Picea glauca. The sequence goes on along the minus strand of JZKD02S0153474.1, from coordinate 13,351 downwards.
ATGATGTTCGCTTGTATCCCTTCCAAAAGAATAAGGGATTAAGTGCGGTCCTCATCTTCATGACCCTTGGATGAGCCATGTACACTGCTCTATGAGCTTCGCATAAGATCAAACTTTTCAATTCGCAGTTGGGTTGTAAGTAAACCTGGGTATTACATCACAAGGATCCATCATTGTCCAAAATATATCCCTCAATTTTGATGCCATCATGGTGTCTTTCCCGGAAGAAACAAAAATTCCTTACTCTCTTTATAGTAGTCAGTGTCGCGCTACAGTTATAATATTTTCATGTAGATTCGTTTGAAGAGGTATCACTTGAAAATATGTGTGGTCTTCGACTCAACGCATCTTCCACTTTTTTCACTATTCCATTTTAAGTAGGAAGCCTCAAATCGTACTCGATAAATAGTTCTAACCAACGCCTTTGTTGCGCGTTCAAGTCATTTTGCATAAAAGGTGTTGTAAACCATAGTGGTCTATTTTTAGGTCAAAATTTATGTCCAATCAGGTAGTGTCTCCACATTATCAGGGCATACGCGATGGCTAAAAAATCCAAATCATGTGTTGTATAGTTGTCCTCAAGCTTCCTTAACTTCCTCGAGACAAAAGTGATCACTCGACCGTCTTACAGCAAGACTCCGCCTAAGCCTTCCATGGATGTGTTAGTGCATACCAAGAAGTCATCATCCACACCAAGTACTTTTAGTACTAACCTTGTCGTCAACAACTCCTTGATCCTTCGAAATGCCTCCGCGCATTTTTTTGGTCCACCCAAACTTCTTGTTCTTCTTCTGCAATCCCGTAATTGGAATTGTTATCTTCAAAGAACCCTTGATGAAATGTCGATAATATCTCGCTAAACCCATGAAGCTACACACTTCTGGGAATTTCGTTGGCACATACCAGTCCACAATAGCCTCTACATTCATTGGATCCCCAATGATGCCTTCGTCGGAGATAACATGCCCTAAGAAATGAATCCTCGATAGCTTTGCGACCGTTTCTCGTAATTTATTCTCTTGCAGCACTGTAGTACCAAGTGAAAAAGTTCATCTTGATCTTTCGTCATCCAAGTAAACATGAAATGTTGTCAAGGAATACTCGACGGTAGTCAAGCAGAGTCTCCACAACCCATCCTTCTTCCGTATGAAATTAACAGGAGCACTCCAAGGCGATACACTTGGAAGTATAATTCCTAGGTCCATCAACTCCTTCAATTGCACCTTCAACTCTTGTAACTCTGGGGTCGACATCCGATAAGGATTTATTCCCATCGGTTCAGTTATAGGTTTTAGGTCGATGGTAAATTCCATCTTAGCTTCAGGCGGCTAACCTGGTAATTATTTTGGGAATCACATCTGAAAAATCTTGTACTACCAGAAGGTCTTCTAATACTTCCTCCATTCCCTTGACATTCAACGCTAAGTATGCATATAAATTGCATCCTTGCGTGTGCTCTCTTGTAGTTGTAGGGAATAAATTAACCTCGGGGATTCTCTCTGTTTTCTTCCTTCAAACACACTTCTTTGTTCTTCATCGTTGATCCAACTCAACCGCCTCATCTTACCGTTGAGTATTGCATCATGTGATTCCCACCAGTCCATACCAATCATGTCGTCAATATCTCACACTATTCCCCAATTTAAGAGACAATTCATACCCCATCCTCCAAACATCTGATGGGAACTCAAATCCATATCGATGAATCGAAGCTTGTCTCATCGAAGGTTGTTACCAGAATTCCTTCAGTGCAGTGTTAGGAATAGAGCTCTTTGTAGCATTGGTATCTAACATACACTAATTTTGGTTGGCTATGGTACCCTATGCCTCGATCACAGTGGTCTGGCGCTCGGTCTGGCAGTTATTTTCCATGATTAAGAATCTTGTGGGCCTATTACATCTCCCCAACGGTAGTGGGTTCCGTCGCCTCGGTCACTCTAGCATTTTTAACCACACAGTCTTCCTGGTAAGGTGGCATCTCCACCCATCTAGCACGCGTCTCCAGCGCTACACTCATGGTCCCCAAGGTATAAGTTGTTGGCCCACCAACCTAAGATCCTGGTCTGTTCCACTCACAAACATAACTATGGATGTTGGCGATGGTCCCTGTAGGGGGGGTCTTCTGTTGAGGAACCTGTCATCATGGTTTCATGAACAAGGGTTCCAGAGACGTATCTTGCAACCAGAATGTCTTGTCTTCTTGGTGTTTGATGTTGTTGCGCAACATATTTCGTCAATCTAGACGGTCTTGCAAGAGTCTTGCCCTAACTCCCATGGTCAATTATTTCTTAACTACGAGGCCTACTAGAATGCATCGTGCAACGTCTAAGGAATTAATATCCTAACCTTCACACGAAAATTGGAGTTAAGGCTGAACTTGAACTTGTTGATCTCCATCTTTTCCGAGTTTCGATGCGGGGTGTACCGAAGAAGATCCCAATTCAGGTCCTAAAATTCAACACCGTACGACCACCATGTCGTAAGGCATTGATCTCATCGAGCTGTCGCTCAATAAAATCCTCTGTCAAACTTCTACCGAAACCATCCCTCGAATCGTTCCCGTAACACTGCTTCCACGACCATGTTTAACTAAGGTAGGAGTGTCTTCCACCATAGAAGAGCGCTCCCCTTGGGTTGTAGACCACCATGCAGATCTTTGTGTTGGAGGTCAAAATTGAGAAGTGCAAAGCTCATCTCCTTTCTTTCCAGCTATGCCTCAGTGGTTGAGTCGTCTGTGGCACTCATGAACTTGGGAAATTAACCTTCTAACATCCTTTGTGGATGCTACCAGTATGGGTTGGGGCACACGGTGGACCCTCAAGGATACAAGTGCCCTGGCCTTACCTTAGTACAGACAGTTAGTCAAGGCCTCTGACATTTCTCTTGAAGGACCTTGTCAGACCATCAACCTCCCTTACAACAATATGCTTCTGTCCAAAGACTTGTTCTTCTCCTTGGGGGTTAGACCCCTCAGACATAGATGCAACTAGAGGCGTCGCGCCTCTACCCCTAGTCACCATGTCATCTACCTCCACAACGTAACCCCAACCATGATTACTGCAGGGGCAAGTTAAAATTTTAATTAGCCCTAGTTTATTACTTAAGGGCTTAACTAATTGGAAGGCATGGTTATCCACAGTCACAAGGTTGAACCTGCTCTGATACCATATGAAGCGGCCTCGTCGTTACGACAACCAGTGACGTACAACAAGTCAATTTTTTTTTTGGAGTGTTGGGTCAGGTAAATAAAACATTGCAAGAAGAGCGACATCATCAACCACATCGATCTATCAATCCTAAACATCCATTAACATGGCGCACGAAGAGTCATTTGAAAAACTCATCATAAATCATATCATTTACAAAATGTGCTAGAAGTCTGAAGTCTACAACAATCATTAGTTAATAAATTAATGGTGCAATAAAGGGGTTAATCCATCAATGACAACATAAGAGAAGGCGCAAGGTAACGCCGGTATTTAATTGTTGCATAAAGAAATCTGGACTTAAAACATAAATCATGCACCGCCTAGAGTTGAGGCACCAATGTATCATCAATTATTTCATTATGTGAGGGATCCAAGGTCCAAATTTCATTCTCTCCATCATAAATTCATTACATGCTAATATCTAAATATCCAATCATAGCAGAAGCCCAAGCACGACATAAAAAAAAAATTAATCCCTCATACATCTTACAAAATCCATCAACGCAATAAGTATGGGACCTAACCTTCACCCTTAATACATTTACTTACGCAAGTAAAGGGGGTTAATACATCGTTAATTCCCACAATTAATGACATGCATAAGGATTACTAATCCAATTAAAACTATAAGAAGATCGGTTGTGCTTTAGCAACATTCAAGATTTCATAATTCATTTTACATCTTATTATTTTAGATCTAAAAGTGACATCATCATAAGTAGAAGGATAATATTCAACTTCTTAACCTATCCATTTGTAAGGATCCAAGGGATCAATTTTAATTGACGATAATAAAGGATTCTCATCCTACCATCTCGTATCCCAAAGTATCTAGTATTATTATATCCCCTAACTCTACATAAAGAAATATTATTTCCATCATATCGAATTCTAATTTATATTAAGTTCAATGATGTTCGGTGCTTGTACTAAAAAAAATGTTTGTTCCTTTATATTATATAAACATTGGATGCATTTAAATTCAACACCGAATTTACATTAATATAGGATATACATATATAATGGTTGCCTTAAACTAATCAATCAGTCCAACTATCTTGAACAACCTAAAAATTTCTTAATCAAACAAAAATTATTAACATTAACCAAGGAATCCTCACTTTAACCTAGGAAGTCATTATGAGGAGCTACGAAGACATTAATTATTATTATAAGGGAGTTAGAATCTAATGTCAAGGTGAACCTAGTAACCCAAGCCATCGGGGAGAGGATTATGCGGTAACTCGGTAAGAAGTTCCTTTTAAAAAGAGGGCATACAGAAAAGCATACCTTTATGAGGTAAGGTTGGTGGTCGAAAACTTGTCCAAGTGAGGTGTGAAATAAAATAGGATTAGAATAATGCTAGACACACGTCAAAACACTAGGTATAAACTTAAGTAAGTAATTCCTCAATAGACCATTAAAGTCTGATTGAATACCTTTATGTTTTCCTTTCAACACAAAACTGGTGACTAACTCTTCTCTATACAAGGTTGATTGAGGAAAGTCATTTCTTCTGGAGATCAAAAGAGTGGAAGGTCGAGTAAGGTAAGGTCGCATATACCACCTACGGTAAAAGGATGGTCGGTGTTCTACACGTGGTTGCATGAAAATTAAGTTTTAAATCTAAAACCAACTTGTGAAAAGTGCGACAGGACTCCCTACGGTAACCTGGATGCCAGCACAATTCTGCTTTCATTTAAAGGAGGTGTTGACACTGAAAATTTAAAGGGGGAGGGTACGATAGGCTCGCTGTCAGTAAAATAAGAATGTGTAGGTACAGAATTGCACGCTGGGGAATAAATCACCCAAGTTTGGGCGAAGAGGACCACTCTAGGAAATGCTATAGAGAAGGCGTGTTTAATGCTGCAGAAATACCAGTTGAGAGCAGGTGTCATGGTCATGGGAGAAAACTACCTAGAAGAGAAGGAGTGAAGCATTACTATTCAAGAAAGGACGTGGCAACCAGAATGAAAATGCTGGAGTCCCAATAACCAAGTGGTCGGAGTAAATTCGTGAGCAACAATACCCAACGACTAGAAGGGAACCCAAGAATCCCAATCTCCCTAAGTTGACTTATGATAACGCTACCATTCCACTCTATAACTGCCTAATGCAGTAAGGAAAACCCAATGAGAGTCGAAGGAAGGGAGAGTCCCTTCTCTGGCCAGCTTACCCAACAAAGGACGCAAATATTTCTCCATGCAGAGAAGGACGTGGGGATAAGTATAGGGAGGGCGTAGAGAGAATCCCCGAACAAGGAACGCCAAGAACAAAATCTTGTCCAAAACCACGAGGCACAGAGCCATCCGGAGGAAACTCCTACACATCCATCTACATGCTAAGCATCACCCATTTTGAAATTCTTAGGTGGATGGGTCATTCGTCTTACACTTTCGACTCAGCTCACTTGAGGCTTCCAGGTCTGGATAAAGGAATTGGATATTCCATGTCGAAGGTGGTAGGAAATCTGAGCCTGATCCAATGATCTATAAATGGTTGCAATCACATAAGGACGGTCAACCGGTGAGATAAGTATGACCTGAAGCTGCGTTGAAGGAGAGCATAAACCAAACATTGGGCCTCCTTCAAATCGGAATCACTACAAGGTAGTGGGTAGCGGAGGGAACGCAATGAGAGTATGAACATTCAAAAACTTGATTGAGGTTTGACAAGGAACAATAACGATTCAAAAAAGGGCACAAGGGACAACTAGTTCTAAAGGTTGAGCAAGATTTAATCCAAGGGTAAGGAGAATGGTCAAGCGGGAGAATATTTTTTCACATAAAATCATACAATTGAACCCAAGAAAAAAGGGCGACATCCAAATACATAATAAATCATATGATTAAGATTAGGTTCGTTTCGAAATAAGTGACATATGAATTGTTATGAAAACATACTCATACAATCTAATTCATTGTGAAAAGAAGCAATATCAGAATGCATATATAAACGATATTATCACAAATTAATTCATTGTTGGAATGCAACGACGGAAAAATAAATATATAAACAGGTTATTACCATTATCTCCTTTGTGAAATAAATCGGCATCAATTTACATTTATATAATCCTTATTACATTCTGACCCAATGTGAAATAAAGATACATCAATTACACATATAATCCTTATTACAATTTGATCCATTGCGAAGTAAAGAGAAATAAAGAGACATCAAATTACATATATAATCCTTATTACAATTTGATTCATTACAAAATAAATAGATATTAGAATTGCCAAAATTAACCATACACATGTCATTAACCTAGTACCTATTTAACTTATTGAAATTATCGTCACCGATGTTGGCTTGTTGATGTCTTTCGGTTGTTAGCGATCCTCCTCGCTCTCGCTTGTTAATCATTGAGACCTCACCGGTACCTCCCAACCAACGCTAGGAGTACTCTTCTTCCCCCTGACCCACCTGAACCGCAAAGGGGCCACGCACACAAAACCCAGAGATAAATCTAGCTCCCAACTCACCTAGCAAGGTCGAGCTACCACTCCCTATCAAGCTGGGCATCCCAACTCTCACAAGAAAAATTGGTCAAGAAAAATATCGGCAACGTAACCTTATGCCTATCATTTGTCCCTTTACCTCTCCTCTACCATCTCTTTTATAGATCTCTTCTTAGTGACCTTTTCATTTTCATATTAAATTATTTTTATTAAAAATTTATTAGGAAATATTCTCCCTCGTACACTTGTCACCCAATCCTTTAGTTGCACCAGAAATTCATTTAATTAATTAAATTAAATTGCCAATTTCCCTCACCCACCTAGAAACGTTCCTAAAAACCCTTCTCGATGTCCCTTTATTCCCTTACATTCCCTTAATGACTAACTCATTTCTTAATTCTTAGTTGAGTTTGAAAAATGAAAGTTTTCTAGACTAGATTCCCTCCTATGTTCCAAGTTCATTTTGTAATTAAGTTTCCCCTTTTTGTCTAAGTTCGAAATTAGCAAGTTTTCACAAAACAACAATTAATCATTTAAAAATTTAATCCTCCATTAATTTCTAAATTTGATCCCCCCCCTTTTATTAATTGCTTAATTAAAGTTTTGGTCCTCATAGCCTACTTAGACCTAGGCTTTAATTTCAACTAGGCTTAGCAAAAAAAAAAAAATAAGGAAAAGTTATAATTAAGGTACTTTACTGATGCATACTTATTTTAAGGCTGACCATGTCAAGGCAAGATATTGTTCCCTAGGTACCTAGGTTCATTGAAGCATCGGTGTTTAAAACCCGCGATGTGCCCTTCAAGATGCAATACAAGCTCCAAGGGTGCCACACTCCTTCATTCAAGTTCCATCTATGCGACGTTCCCTTCAAGATGCACTACGTGCTACAAGGGTGCCACTCGCCTTTTGAATGATTTTGGTAGATGTCAAACCTTTGGAGTCAATACTCCATCAAGTGACCTTGTGGGAGACTAAGGGCCTCTAAGGAATAAGGACCCTGCCTTATTGCACTGCCTTAGAATCATCGTGAACGATTGTCACATTCTTCCCTCATGACATCGTGGATCTCTCGAACTAGGTAATCGTTAATCTATAGTTTGAGCCACGGAGGGAGCGCTAGTAGGTTGTGGAAGGGTTGTTGCCACAACTCTCCCTCAATATATCTGGTTCTCGTGCATGACCCCATTACTCCAAATGTCAGTCTGATTAGCAATCTATCGTCAGCCTTCATCCATCAACAAACATGTCAGCGATCCATAAACGACATCATAATATATAATTCATAAGTCGCATATGCAATAACATAAATAACCAAACCATAAACAGTCCACTCCATGACTTGATATGGAGTCTAAGGAGGTCCATCAATGCCATCGACATCCTCAATCTGTCAAGAGTTCTGCACACTCAAAAAAAACCAGTCAAAAGCACATGTCAACACATATATAATCAAATAACATATCACCATATCCACAAAATCATCATAATCCATAAGTGAAACAATCAATCATTTAATGAACTGGATCACTTGCATGCAAGTGTCCTCAAGGAATAAGTCACAATCCGGTGTGTGAAAGAGTGGGATGTTACATACACCCCCTCTTGTTTTAAACTTCGTCCCAAAGTTTCACAGTATATAAGTGATGAAATAAAGTATCTCACAATATCTATATGTCTAGCTATGAAAAAAATGGAAACTCTTGATGCATATCATATGCGTCCTCCCAAGTCACCAAGTGCGGACTATAGTTGTCCCACTAGATTTTGACCTGATCAATTGTTCGACATTGTAGCTGTCAAATGCGATGGCTAGAATTCGGATTGGTTCAACAGTGAGCGCACCCTCACCCAACATCTGCCAAGATCTCAGTCAATCTCATGCGTAGGATCATCAACCTAAAGTCACACATGGATACAATATAAACATTGTGTAATGGCTCAAGGATGAGGCTTGGCTAGTCGTTAGGCCCTTCATAACTATGGTCACACAATGCACATCGACAAAACCCTTATGTTGATCCTACATTTCTTCCATCCCCTTTCATATCATTTGTAAATGTTCCTTCAATATTGGATCGCTTCTGGTCCTACCAGGACCCCATCCTCTAGTCGATCCCCACTCAAAGGCATCTGACACAGTCGCCCATAAAGAAAATCAAATGGAACCATATTACGGGTGCCTTGATGGTTGTTGTTGTACACAAACTCGGCCAATGACAAGAACTATTCCCAATGTTTCTATTGATCCAACACACACATACGCAACACAACCCTCCCAAACTAGTTCATTCCTTCGGTCATCCTATCTATCTCAAGGACATGTTGTACTAACGTTCAGTGGTGTTCCCAAGGCCTCTTGGGAAAATCGTCCAAAATCATCTTGCAAATACTGAATCCCTTATCGGATACAATTCCATTGGCACGTCTGGCAATCTCAAAAACTTGCTGATAAAAACTCTAGTTATACCTGGCATCGTATGCACGGGGACAAAGTGTGAACTCTTTGTCAGAGTGTAAAGTGTCACAAAAATTGAGTTGTGCCTCCTTTCCATCAATGACATTTCAACAATGAAGTCTATTGAAATGACCTCCCATGTCAATTCTGGAATAGCGTGTGGCCGTAGAAATCCTTCTGTATGTCTAATTTCAGCCTTCACCTGCCAAACTTCTAGACATCTCGCCCGCATTTGACGATGTCCGTATTTATCCTTTTCAAAAGAATAAGGACTTAAGGGCAGTCCTCATCTTCATGACTCATAGATGAGCCATGTACACTACTCTATGAGCTTCGCATAAGATCAAACTTCTCAATTCATTGTTGGGCTATAAGTAAATCTGGTTATTACATCACAAGGATCCATCATTGTCCACAATATATCCCTCAATTTTGGTACCATCATCGTGTCTTTCCCAGAAGAAACAAAAATTCCTTACCCTCTTTATACCAGTCAGAGTCATGCTACAGTTAGAATATTTTCATGTAGATTCGTTTGAAGATGTATCACTTGAAAATATGTGTGGTCTCCCACTCAACACGTCTTCGAATATTTTCATTGTTCCCTTTTAAGTAGGAAGCCTCAAATCGCACTCGATAAGCAGTTATGACTAATGCCTTTGTCATACGTTCAAGTCATTTTGCGTAAAAGGTGTTGTAAACCATACTGGTCCATTTTTAGTTCGAAATTTTCATCCAATCAGGTAGTGTCTCCACATTATCAGGGCATACACGATGGATAACCACTCCAAATCGTTTGTTGCATAGTTCTCCTCAAGCTTCCTTAACTTCCTTGACATAAAAATGATCACTCTACCGTCTTGCAGAAACACTCCATGTAGTGTACCCTTTCACTACCGAGGTTTCCAAACCTCTCAGTTACCATTCTATACATGGATGTTTACATAATTCGTACAGAAATTATAACCACATGCATTTAACACAATTAAACACACTTAATTCTCAGAGTAAAATATATAAGTTACTGTTACCATTACCAAACCATAACATTCAACAGTAATTCATATACACAGCGGAAAACATGATACATAAACAGCACAGTCATGCAAACATGATCAAAGCATAATTCAGAATACTTATCTTTTAGCAGCTGTAGAATTCACCAACCAAGTGCAGGCCTTCCACGAACCTCCCAGCCTTAGACCACATTGTTCATCAGCTCAATAGTGGGTCACCCCCGAGCTGGGATCGAGCTCCACCCCAAGGCAAGGAATCCTAGGCTCAGGCTGAGGTTACAGGGAAGATAGCACATACACAATCACCAGGAAGAAAGCTCTCCCAGGAATCTCCCACGCTCACTGCCCACAGACCCTCATTCCCCACATGCCTATTCCACCCCAGGAGAGTGCACCTTCTCTGTCACCTAGACAGTCCTTCGACTGCCAGTCTCCCTTACCTTGGGTTACAGGAACAGACCGGATCGGAAGTCTCCGGGCTCTATGGCAGCTACAGGGTTCCTTCCAGAAGTTCTATTCTTCCTATGCGCACGCTCTCACCTGGAGGAGTCGCTCACAGGCCAACAAGCCTCACGTAGTCCAGTACTGCATGGTCACAACAATCCACGGGAAACACAGACAAATGCTTCCCAAAACAGTTCAGCGGTCATAGGATAATCTCACGGGATGATTTCAGAACAGGTACTTCACACACAGGCTAGCTCAGCTTCCCCGAATAACAAATATACTTCCACTCAATTCAGCACATGCTTCTCGTTCAGGGAATGTACACACGGGTTTTCTCGGAGACATGCACAAACTCCCCAGCTCTGGACAAGGTGTACATAGTTTCTTCGAACAACCACAGGCTTTACGGCTTTCAGAGTTAAACCAGGGTATTCTGGCAGATGGCTTCCACGGATCTCCCCAGGACAGTCGGATCGAATGGATCCGAACCCCCTCACGGCTTACTGCATTGGTTTTATTTGCATGCACCAAGGTTGAAACTTGTCACCCTGGAAACTGCATGCGTTCCATCCGTACGCCTTCCTCCCACCACTTGGGAAATCACATGTCCTTCCAAAGGACTTAGGATAAAATAATATGCACATGGCTCTTTTTGGAAATAATATTAAAATATTATTCTAGGCCTATGCCCCCTAGGCTTAGCCCCTAGGCTCAACACTCAGCCCCTTTCCCACCTTCCAGCCCCTAATTCCTTTCCCACTCTGTGGATGCTCAGTCCGTCATCACTCATTCATCATGGTTGGTCTGCACTGGAAGTGTTTATATTTTATTAATTGATCCACATACATACAAGTACAACAACAGGCTCCTAGCCTTCATCACTTAGGCTCCCTGGCCTAAAAAACACATAAGCCTTCCAGCTTATACGAAACTTGGCTCACCAGCCTATAGAACACATTTACAATTCATTGCACATATCATGATCTGTAACGGGGCTCGACCTTGGGGACACTACAATCCCCCTCCCCTTATTTTTGCATTGTCCTCAGTGCAACTCACACTGTCTCTGCAAGTATTTCAAAATTTTCAAAAAGATGCGGGTACTCTGCCCGCATTACTTCTTCATGCTCCCATGTCGTGTTCTCAGGACCGTACCAGGTCCACTGGACCTTTACAAGCTCTATAGCTCGATTCCGGAGCTGCTTGTTTTTCCTGTCCAATATGCGCACAAGATGCACCTGCAGGACACCTTCTGGTTCCACCTAAATCACAGTCCAATCGATAACATGATTAGCATCAGGTACATATTTCTTAAGCAGTGAAACATGAAACACATTATGTACAGTNTCATAGATGCAGGTAATGCAAGCATGTATGCAACTGGCCCGATCCTTTCCAGGATCTCAAATGGCCCACAAAATCTTGCTGCCAACTTGGCGCAACTTCCCAGCTTCAGGGAACTACTGTTAGTTTTCACTTTCAATAAAACATGGTCACCCACTTTAAATTCTCTATGGGTTCTGTTACTATCAGCGTAACTTTTCTACCTGTCTTGGGCAGCTTTCAGATTCTGTTTGATTTTAATCATTTGATCTTCCATCTCTTTGAGTAGTTCAGGTCCAACTACTTTTCTGTCAGCTGGATTATCCCATCTCACTAGAGTGTTGCACTTTCTTTCATAAAGCGCTTTGAATGGGCTCATCTTCAATGATGCATGGTACCCATTATTGTAAGCGAATTCTACCAAATGCAGGTAGTCTTCCCACCTTGATGGTTTATCCATCAAATACATTCTCAGCATGTCTTCTATTACTCTGTTTACTCTCTTTGTCTGTCCATCAGACTCGGGGTGATATGCTATATTGAAGTTCAGATTCGTTTCGAATCCCTTGAACAATCCTCTCCAGAAATTCAAAGTGAATTTCGGGTCTCTATCAGACACAATTATCTTAGGAATTCCATGCAAGCGTGCAACTTCTTTTAGGAAAATATCAGCAACATCTGTTGCTCTGTGGGTGGTTTTTAGTGGAATAAAATGGGCAGCTTTAGTAAGCTTGTCCACCACCACCATGATTGAATCATGCTGCTTGCTTGTTCTAGGCAATCCTGTGAAAAAATCCATTGTTACCACATCCCATTTCCACTCAGGAATAGGTAAAGGTTGCAGCAACCCTATTGGGTGTCTGTGCTCAGCCTTGACCTTCTGGCATTCCATACATCTGGCAATGTATTCAACAATTTCTTTCTTCAGACCCGACAAAAAATAATGGCTTTTGATTGCTGCCACAGTCTTCTGATATCCAGGATGTCCAGCATAAGCCACGTTATGCATCTCCTTTAGAATTGTCAGCTTCAATTCTCGGTCATTAGGTACATACACTATGTTTTTATACAGAAGTAAACTATCAGTTCCCCAAGTGTAACTTTCCTTGGTTTGTGGTTTCTCACGCTGTTGTAGCATTGCTACAAGTCTTTTGTACTGCAAATCAACACTTGCAGCCTCCACAATTCTGTCTTTCAACTCAGTTCTGTACATGCTAATGGATGTAGCATGTAATTCATGCACTTTTCTGCTGAGTGCATCAGCCACCTTATTGTCTTTCCCTTTGATATGCCTGATATCAAATTCATATTCGCAAAGAAATTCCAGCCATCTAATTTGCCTGGCATTTAGGGTTGGCTGATCAAATAAATACTTCAGACCATTGTGGTCTGTTCTTAATTTGAATTTCTTACCCATGAGGTAATGTCTCC
>JZKD02S0153463.1:11579-23518 GCA_000966675.3 Picea glauca | reverse complement strand
GATTTGGTGTCTGTCTTGACAGTGACCATTTCCAAACGTGCAGTCTTATGCATATAACTTGTTTGTGAATATGAAAAACCATTCTGGGGAATAGTGGAGAGCACCGTTCATGTCTGTGATTGTCAAGTGAATTGCTTGAATCAGACTCCTGTCATTTTCTATGATTCAGTTCTTCGTCTATACTGTAAAATTGTTTCATAAACAAGAGGATCTCATACACCAACTTAGTGTCTAACTTGACAATGACCACTTCCAAATATACAATATTATGCATATATCTTTGTTCTTAATATGAAAAACTATTAAAATCTCTTTTTGTTCATATACACAGTATACGTGGTATGGTCGAGAGCACGGTTCATGTTGAGAGTAGTCTGTGATTATCAAGTGAATTGCTTGAGCCAGACTCCTGTCATTTTCTATGATTCTGCTCTTCGTCCATGCTGTAAAATAGATAGATTCTGCATACTGTTTTGCATTTCGATTCTCTGGATTATGTGTGATAATAACATTGAATGTTATAAACATATTTGGAATGACCTCCCACGAGCACTGATTATAATATCGCACTGAGACTGCACGCGTGGGGACCAATGGTCGGATAATGAGGTCCTTACTACGTACTGATAATCTGGTTTGTATGTAATCAAGGAGACCATATCCAGTGGGATTTGTGGTTGAGCCTGAGTGGCGGAGATAGACTCCATGAGTGAATTTAATATCTGAAACTTAATTAGCCACATACCTCCACTGTACTTGTTCATGGCCACTCGCCATCATGGATTGCTGCAATACTCATTGTCTTATTGATTCTTATGATCAGATAATTACCCCGGTCTCTCATCCTTATCTCTACCGTGCACCCAGCCTCAGTCCAAGTCGAATTCATATTTAACCGAAGCCATTGCATCATTGACTGAAATCGTGGGATTTTGAATTAACTTCACTGCAATATGACTGGATCACCATAATGGCACCCCTACATAACTCGATAGCCCTCAGATCGTGACAGCTCTACGCTGAAAAGTTCCACCCATCCTTCCATTGGCTTCTAACGTGGTGTTACTGTATCAGTTCTGCATTTTATAGTTTTTTTTATTGTTATTGATGTTTTTATCCGTTCAAATCTCATATAGTTTATTTTTTTAGATTTGAATTTGTGATTTTTAAGGAGGAAATACATATTCTTAACCATTAAACTCATTCAGATTATAGATATATTGAAATCATCCATACTTAATTCAATGTAACTTAACTTGGGCGTGATCTTTTATGTGGATTTGAACTTGTGATCTTTTAGGAGGAAACACATGTTCTTAACCATTAAGCTCACTTAGAGTGTATATATTCTTAATATAAATATAAAATGATAATTAAAATATAGAGTGAAAAATAAGATAATTTGGGAAATAAAGTGATATTATAAATTTGTAAAGTGATAATTTAAATATAAAGTGGAAATTAGAGGAACTTGGAAATTAAAGTGATAGTTTAAATATAAAGTGGTATTTGAGTTTTAATTTCTTAATGAAAATAAAATGAAAATTAATGTGTCTTGAAAGTTTAAAATAAAAATTAATTCTAACTTGGATCTTAATGAAAATGAAAATGATTATAAAGTAGAAATTAATTCAATTTGGACCTTTTTTAAGAAATAAATGCAAGAACTAAGAGAAAGGATGAAACCCTAGTGCTCTACAACCCTAGCGCTCTACAACCCTAGCGCTCTGTAACCGTGAAGCTTTTGATGCGCACTCTGACACTAGAGCTCTACCGCTAACTTTCACGCTCTCTAGGAGAACACCTCACGAGATTCCTGCACACCCAACAATGAGCTCGGGAGAGGGGGGGAAAGCCCCCTCGTACATCGATATCACCGCCAATGACAGAAACGGAATCCATGCTAAGCTCCCTACCTTTGAGCCACCAACGCACCTGGGGGATCAACTTTTTACCCAAGAACAAGGACTCAGCAAAGAAATGGGGCTAGAACCCAGTACATCTCATCCACAAGCTTCCAAAGGATGGTTACCAGGCAAGTGCATACCACAAATGGAAACCCCCCCCCACTATCACATCAAATCAACACAGGTTGGGGAACACACCCAGTTTATGATGGATCACGCACTGATCAAAAAATTCTTGGGTCTGTGGTCGACTGAACGAGATCTCACTCGCTGGAACAAGGATTGGTGGAACCCCAAAGGTGACTATGAAGTCCAGCTTAGTTCCAAGGGTTTCTTTACAATAATCATGTACAATCTCGAAGACAAGAACATAATATTCGACAATGGACTGTACTTCTATAATTCAGCGGGATTGTTTCTGAGATTTTGGACAGACAGATTCAGTCTGGAGCAGGAGGAATTTACAAGAGCACCGGTCTGGATCCGGTTGTACTCTTTGCCCCAGGAATTCTGGCTGGAAGAAATACTCATGGGCATCGAAAACACTGTGGGACGATATGTCAAAGCTTCAGAAGCTACAAAAATGAGGAAGTACACCTCATATGCCCGTATCTGCATCTATATGGACATATCAAAATCCTTGCCAGGATCCATTACGCTTGAATACCAGGACGAAGACTAGAACTAGACCATTGACTACGAACACATACCCTTTCGGTGCAGGAAGTGACATGAGCATGGTCACCTATTCAGAGATTGTCCTCTGAATGCTACAACCACCAAGCTCAATGAAAGCAAGCAAAAGGACGGCTTTGCCAATGTCACAGGAAGACGAAATAACCCATCAAGAAAATAGAATCAAATCTCGACCCCAAAGATCCCCACTAAAAACTCCTATGACGCCCTGAATCATCTGCCAGAAGAGGAGGAAATACAGAACCCCCATCAAGCAACAATGCAAGCGAAGGGAAAAAGCCCTGAAGTGCCAAACACAACCCACTCAAAAGAAACAACCCAGGCAACACAATCAGGCATAGACGGAGACACCAACATGCTCATGGATGCAATGGATCTGGTGGATATAGACCTGGAAAAACTGGAGGAAGCCCTCAATCAAAAAGACCTACCACACATCCTGGTAGATCAGCTATGTAAAGTTCACAAAGTGTTTACCAACTCCACAATGGGATCTACAGCTAGACTGGGTATTTCGGTAGATCCAGGATCCGAGCCCAAAAGAACAACCAAGGAAAATAAGAGAAGAGGATGCAAACTAACCCATCAACTTATTAAAGAGGCAGGGCACCTGATGATCAATTCAGGCCAGATACAGAGGTTATCGGAGGGATACCTCCACCCCCCTCCACCTTCCTCATGATGAAGACAATAACTTGGAATATCAGAGACTTCAATGGAAGATCCAAGCAGAGGATCCTCCGATAATGTATTAAAACTGAGAACCTGAATATCCTTCTTCTGCAGGAAACTAAATGTGCAGGGCAGGAGGCTGAAAACATCTTTCAACGCAGTTGGAGAGGCGGTGATTTCCTTTACCAAGATTCAGTGGGTGCATCCAAAGGACTAGCCATTCTTTGGAATCCACAAACAGTCTCTCTGCATCATCCCTTCTCTACAACAGGTACTCTAACGGCTCACTTCAAAGTTATAGGATCCACCAAGGAAGGAGCCATCACGAATGTCTACAGTCCGCAATCCACCCAAGATAAGGAGAGCTTCATGAAAACCCTTCAGTATGTCAAAACTCTCTTACACATGCCACATTGGATCATTGGTGGCAACTTCAATATGATCCTAAGGCTGGAGGAAAAAACAGGAGGAACAAAATGACTGGAGTAGGACAATGGTAAGTTCAAAACCCTAATAGAGAAATTAAATATGGTTGACATGGAAACCCAAAATGGAATATTTACCTGGTCCAATAGAAGAACAGGACACCAATGTGTAGCCTATAGATTAGATCGCTTTCTATTGGCAGAAGCCCTCCTCGAAAGTGACCAGGTAATGGAAGCAAATATAATGCCAAAAACAGGGTCGGACCACTGGCCTATCGCCTTTTGTCTAGACCCGGGTATCACCCCCAGGCCCAAACCCTTCTGCTTTGAAAAGTTCTGGCTCACCCACCCAAACTTCCACCAGCTGGCTCACACCTGGTGGGCTCAGGCTGAAATAGATCATGGCACTCATATGTATAAATTCCAGCAACACCTCAAGAACTTCAAGCAACATTTGAAAGGATGGAATAAATCCACTTTTAGAAACATACTCCTCAAGCAAAAGCAGATCGAGAGTCAACTTGAATAAATTCAACGAACCTTCATCTCAGAAAGCAGAACTCTGAACCTGGTGAAGGAAGAGGAGCAACTACTAGTAGATTTGGACGTTTGTAGAGAACAAAAAGAAATCCTATGTAGGAAAAAATCCAGGGTTCAATGGCTTAAAGAAGGGGAGCGCAACACAAAATTATTTCACAGAGCGATGACACACCGAAGATACATCAATCGCATTACCCAATTGGAGGATGATCAAGGTATCCCATAAGAGATCATGACCAAATAGTGAAGGAACTCAACTCCTTCTATAAAGATCTCCTCACAGAGACTAATATGAATAGAGAGGAAGAAATCCAGAAAATCACCAAGCACATACCCCAGCCTGATCACCCCTAAGAAGAACAGAGCACTGATAAGGCCAATCACTCAGTCTGAAGTGGATTCGGCAGTAAAGGAAATTCCCCTAGGAAAAGAACCAGGTCCAGATGGCTTCACTATGGATTTTTTCCATCATTGTTGGGACATGATCAAGGAAGACGCCTGGCTGGCAGTAGAAGAATCAAGAACCTCTGGTCAAGTTCTCTCCACTCTCAATGCAACATTCATCACTCTCATCCCTAAGGAGGAGCATGCCACAGACCCAAAACAGTTCAGACCAATATCCCTCTATAACGTCATATACAAAATAATCACAAAGGTCATTGCCAATCGCCTCAAGCCTCTCCTACCATTCATTATTTCCAATGAGCAAGCTGGTTATGTAGAAGGATGACAAATTATGGACAGTGTCATTCTGGCCAATGAGCTGATCCACTCCTTGAAAGCGAGCAAAACACCAGGTATTCTTATCAAACTCGATCTCTCAAAAGATTTCGATAGATTAAGCTAGCAATACTTGTGTTCTGTGTTGGAGTCCTTTGGCTTCAATAAAATTTGGGTCAACTGGGTTCTCAAGCTCACCTCCTATGCTTTCTTTTCCATTCTTTTCAACGACACACCCTCTCGGCCCTTCCATTCCACCAGGGGAATCAGACAAGGTGATCCTCTCTCCCCTTTTCTCTTTGTACTTATGGCAGAAGGTTTAGGTCGCTACCTCAAAGAAGTGGTTCTTGAGGGTTCCCTTAATGGGCTACCACTTCATAACCTCGACCCGACACCCTCGCATAGCCAGTTTGTCGATGATACCCTTCTCATGAACACCCACACGGTCAGAGAAGCCACCAAGCTCAACTCAATTCTCTCTGATTTTTTGGAAGCCTCAGGCATGCTTCTAAACTTGGACAAATCCAAGCTCTTTTTTTTCAACAGGCCAGCCTCGGTTCAGAATCACCTTTCAAGAATTGTAGGCATTTCCAAAAGTTCCCTCCCATCCATCTACCTAGGCATTCCCCTAACTGGAGAGCCAACGTGATCCATTTCATGGGACAACTTGCTCCTGTCTATAGCCAACAGGTTGAACAACTGGACCTTTATACCTTTGAACATTGCTTCCAGACTAGTCTTTCTCAATTCAGTCCTGCAATCTTTTCCAACCTACCTCTTTACTACTTTGGCAGTGCCTATCTCGGTTATTAAGGCTATCAGGATCCTCCAAAGAAATTTCTTGTGGCAGGACACCAAACTAATAAAAATTGGGCTTTAGTTGGATGGGATAAACTTTGAAAACCCAAAAAGTTTGGAGGGCTGGGAATTCGTGATCTGGGAAAGCTTAACCAGGTCATGGGAGCCAAGATGTGGTGGCAGTGGCTGCAACATCCGAGAGATCTAGGCACAAATTTGGAAACAAAAGTACGCCCTGAACACACAGCCTGACCAATTAATTAGATTCAATGAACAGATACAAGGATCCAATATATGGAACACCACCTGGAAAAATCACCCCCTGATCCAGAAGCATGCTTTCTGGGAAGTGAGAAATGGCGAAAGCGCACTCTTCTGGCAGGACTCTTGGCAACAACTACCCCCTCTGAGCGACCTAGAAAGCCTCAACTCTCTTAAAAATCAATTACAGCCGAATATCTTCAGAACAGTTAAAGACTTTTGGATTC
The DNA here is from genome assembly GCA_000966675.3 of Picea glauca. NCBI lineage: Eukaryota > Viridiplantae > Streptophyta > Pinopsida > Pinales > Pinaceae > Picea > Picea glauca. The sequence continues at coordinate 17,272 of JZKD02S0153463.1, read as the reverse complement.
CAACTCATAGAAGCCAACCTTGGAGACAATGGAAAATAAGGTGAACATAATTACAGATCACGGATGATGTCGACCTTCTACCCTGGCAGAATTGCGTACTGCACCGGAAAATTTCTATCAAAGAGGGACCGAACATACTTCGATGGGGCCACTCCACAACAGGCATCTTCTCAGTCAGTGAAGCGTACTACCTATAGGGAAACTACCAAAACCAAATCCCCGAAATAATCTAGAGAAAAGTCTGGCAATCAGTACTCTAGCCCAAGGTCTCCATTTTTCTTTGGCTCACAGCTCAAAACTGTATCCTCACCTAGGACAATCTTCTAAAGAAAGGCTTTATAGGTCCCTCCAGATGTACTCTTTGCCAACAAAGTGAGGAAACCATGGAACATCTCCTCAACAATTGCCACTACAGTCAATAGATCTGGGATTGGGGAGCCCAAGCCATGAGACACTCCCAGTGAAATCAAGGTAGCATCAGGGACACCCTAACTAATTGGGAAACAATCTCCTTCCAAAATCCAATTCTCCAACGCATCTGGTAGCTGCTTCCGGGCTTCACTTTATGGGAAATTTGGAAAGAGAGAAACAAGAGAATCTTCCACTCAAAAGCCGCCCCTACCACCATTATGTGGGAGAGGGTTAAGAATCTTATCCGTGAAACAGTCCATAAAAAATCTTGGCTCCACGAAGACTTGCAATGTGAGCCCGAGGAGGATAGCATTCTTAAAGGCTGGGACATGCAAATTCATGTGCAGACCCAGGTGAAGACTAAAGACAGATGAGCTAACAGCCCCACGTTATGGACCACACCCCCCTCAGGCTTCCTCAAGCTTAACTTCGACGGGGCCTCCAGGGGTAACCCTGGACCAGCTGGTTTCAGCATTGTCGTTTGGAACCATACTGGTAAGATCATTCACCTGATGGCTAGCATCTTGGAAGAAAATACAAACAATGTGACAAAGCTCATAAGCCTTGTCAGAGGCCTCCAAAATGTTGTTCAACACTATTACCATCAGATCATCGTTGAGGGAGATTCCCAAATCATAATCCAACTCATATCCAAAATCCTACATGGTGAACTCCCTAGGTGGATCTCCCCTAGATGGAGACTCTCAGGACTTCTAGAGGATTTTGGAGATCTCATCCACCCCAATCTCACTTTAATCCCTTCTCATGTGAAACGAGATGCAAACAAGGTTGTGGATCACTTGGAAAATACTGGAATTGATACTAAGTCAGAACTCATATATTGGCAAGCCCATCTCTCTGATGATACAGACCTCTCAAGGCATTGCAGAGACCTTGCAAACAGAGATTCTTCAGCCCCGGATGGGGTGACATGTGGCAATGCCTCGCCACCTAGTTCTGCATTGAGCCATAGCATAAATGTTGATGGCTGCCACCCATCCTCTCTGCATTTACGATGGTAGCCATCCATTACAGCCGCTATACGAAGGAAGGACTCCTCCCTTGCATGAAAACTCTCGCTCATACCGCACTCAGCATGATAGGGTCTATGGATAGCCAGGCGAATCTAGTTTTTGAAAATTCATATTTTTGAGCGCCTGGACAGAGCTGGTTTGCTCTCGTTTTGGGCCTCCCTACCGGTTGGGATCTCTGGTGTAGCTCTGGTTCCTTATCATCTTGGCTCACTTTCGTTTTGCTGCATCCTCTCTACATTTTTATATACCACTCGGCAACAATGACCAGGAAGCGAGGTAGGCCTCGCTGTGGCTCAGCCTGGTACAACCACAAAGAGAAGAGGCAAAGGAGGGAGAAACTAGAGCGTGCTCTATCGATGGCAACCTCCATTCTCTGGAAGAGGGCTTGTGCTGAGCAATTGGCTCTGCATACCATTATTGCTGAGACTGGGACATAGCGTAGCATTCAAACCATGGAAATTGAGCCTGGAAACAGGTTGGAGGGTGGCGTCGCGGATGAGTTTCCTACCTACTATGTTGAAGAAACGTCGTTCGTGGAGGAATTCGTGACCACCCCATAACCCCAAGACATGGCGTTGGAATCCCAGGTTGGTAGCGGTCCTAAAGACGAGACGACAAAAGATTTCCCTATGTGCATCGTTGAGGAGATACCATGGATGGGTGACTATAGCCCCACCAACCATGTTGTGTAGACAACGATCAAGGACGAATCTCAGGACAAGGCTTGCGCCGAAGGGAGCACGAACGAGACCAAACCAGGGATGAAGAAGGAAGCGGCCGATGCAGAACTATCTGAGATCAAAGCCAGAGCTGGGATGAACGTGGAAGTGGGGAATGTAATCTTTGACGATGTAGGTAATGACTTGCATGGTCCTTTCCTCCATGCAGAGCATCTGGATCTAGTGTTCCTACTGTGAGGCCACATGGAAGACCAGGAGCACAAAGCCCTTCTCATGGGACAACGTCTAGACTTGCTCCTTGACGCATACTCTAGCATGCCAGCAAAGAGGAAATGTCCATTCTGTGCACAACCATTCGCCATCCCAGCCAGGTCCATGTGGCAGACAGTCAAGGGCGACAAGTCATCAGGTATCTAGGTTCTCCTATGTTAGTTTGCTTTTTGTTTAGTCATGCTATTGTGACATGTACACTTGACCTATGACCATATGTCCTGGTTTCCTTCGGGTAGGACAGAGGGCAAAACAGTTTTCCAAACTGTGTTGGTTTCCGGTAAAACGACAACATTTTTGGTGGCTCAGAACTATATCTCTATGTATTTTGTCAATGTTTCTCTGATAACTTAATATAGTAGGTTCTACTTTTTTACTTAAAAAAAAAAGAAGAAATAAATGCAAGAACTTGGAGTGGTGGTAGGTGTCTAAGTAAATCTGGTTTTTTTTTTATGAATGGTATCTTGGTAAAATGATAAACAATTGAGAAGAATCATATGCATTATTAAAAGGGGTCAACATAGTTCTCACTTTACACATTAGGAGTTTAATCATCTTTGGGACTCCCTATTGTTAATTCGACATATGATTTACAACACTTCTCCTTCAAAGATTCATTTTTCTATGATACTTAAAAGGATTCAAACATTATGTAACATTTTGACCATTTATCATGGTTCCATGTGCTCCATGCTCATAATACCAACGCCGAATCAAGAGAAAACTTAGGAATTCAAAAAAATGGGGAGTGGGGGGTGGATAAATTTCCATTTTATGTATGATCCATTCCTTAGGCTCTTCATCTATCGGTCGATCACATCATTGCAACAAATGGAAGCTGATCTCTTCAATGTCTCACATGTAACTTGGGCTTACAATACTCTCTCAACATGCCCCCTAGGAAAGTCTCATTTACTTCCCATTCTCATTAATAATTTACCCACTTCTACTATGGATCAATGAGGTGGGATAATGGTGAATTAGGGATTTTATCTACAATTGTTCTATGTTCTCCTCGCAAGCAGAATTATTGAATTTTGTAGCATAAGTCACGACTCATCTGCTTGTTCATAATTCACTACCAAGTTTGTCCCCTTTTGGTTATCAAATTGACCTCTTGCCTCTCTTCAGAAGGTTTGAATTGGAATTTGTGTGGTTGGATCATCCTGCTTGTGGGGTTTGGGATATTTTGTAGAGTATGCCCCCTCTAAACGTCGAAGAATTTAATTGCACACTTTAGCACTTAGCAGTGGCTCGTAGTCTCAATTTATTTGTGGTTTCTTCAAGGTTTTGGGGATCCCTCCCTTAACATTCAACATCTTGAGAAATTGTCTTGGGTCTGCAGGTTTATGATTCTCTAGAAGTCTTGTTACCTCTAAAACCTTAAGGACTTGAAGGACACTGGACAACAACCAAATATCAAGATGCCCACTTTGTCCCCCGACTTGTGAGTCGTTATGGATTCAACTAGGTCTTGCACCTATGCACTCAAGTATAGATCTATGGAATATTTCTATGTATGGAAAATATGTATATGGATAGTAAATTAGTAATTTCAAAATCATGAACAATCATGTTGTGACTAGTACTCTATTGTAGCTCTCCTCTATTTTCCTAGGTAACAATCTTTTTAATAAAATCCTTTTACTAGTGCTTGTTTAAAAAAGAAAAAAAAAATAATGCAACAACTTGGACCTGCATGTAGAAATCAATGTAACTTGAAAATGAATATAAAGTGGAAACTAATGAAACTTATGAATTTAAAGTGAAAATTAATTCAACTTGTACCTTGATAAAATGAAAATGAATATGCACAGAGCTCTACAACTAGGGTTTCGCTAGCTTCATCCCTGGACACAGACCCCTGTGCTCGACTTTTTGTGAGTGCATTGATCATGTTTGTCGCTGGCCTAGGTGTGGTCTTCTATACAATTTTTCTATGGTGTGCGTGTTCGCACACTCTTGGTTTTGGTTGTAGATTTATCTGGCGACAGGCGATAGTAGCGGTGGCTGTAGAGGAGGTAGGTTTTGGAGTTGTTGTGGCGGGATATTCTTGCTCAGGTTCTTCACTGACGTTGCGATTGGCTTCAATCCTAGTGGGGTGTTGGCCAAGCTTTGATCTGATATGCTGCATTTGGGAGATGTGGTGCCTCGAATCTCGTGATTGGCCTGTATTGTGTGGATCTAGAGTTGGGTTTTATTGTGTGAGACTTCTGCTTTGGTGACTTGGGGTATTTTTGTGGCAATCTCTTCTCGCTATCGATTTTTCACTATGAGTGCCCCATCTCTTTTAGAATTCATCTATGTTGTCTTCTTTTGATTTCCCTCTCTTGTTTTGGGGCATTTTTCAGGGTTTGATGTATACCCTTTGCTCCATGGTTCTGGTTTCAATGTTATTGATGCCAAGTTCTAAATATTTGAAGGTGGAATTCATGGTTTTGGATCCTCTCTTTTTGAGAGGAATGTATGCTGCTCTTACCTAGTCTGTCCTACTTCTGTGTTTTCTTTGTAGGATTTCATTGATGATTTCTCTCGACAATGTTTTTTTTGGGTTTTTCCCACTTCTGTTTGTGATTCCTCTCTTTCATTATGATGGTTTGTTCATGGTTTGATGTATGCTCGGATCAGGGTCCTTTTGGAGGGTGTTGATGTCTCTCTCTTCCTCATATCAGATGGGGGGTTTGGCCAGATATTTGAGGTCCTTTATAAGGGTGTGCAATGTTGATGTGTTGACACTTTGAGGTCCTTTTTGAGGGCATGCAAATTTTTAGTTTCAATAAGATAGTCATTGCATCATTGGCTGAATTCATAAATCCATTGCATCATTGACTGAAATCATGGGATTTTGAATTAAATTCACTACAATATGACTAGATCACCATAATGTCACCCCTACATAACTCGATATCCCTCACATCATGATAGCTCTACGCTGAAAAGTTCCACCCATCCTTCCATTGGCTTCTATCGTGGTGTTAGTGTATCAATTGTGCATCTTATTATTTTCCTTGATGTCATTATGTTTGTTGGTATGTAGTTTCTCTTAGCTGTAGTCACAAGTGCGGAGTGACAACTTAAAAGGATGTTCAGAGAATTTAGTGTTTTTATTCGTTCAAATGTCACATATTATATTTCTTTGGATTTGAACTTGTGATTTTAAAGGAGGAAACACATATTCTTAACCATTAAACCCATTCAGATTATAGATATATTGAAATCATCCATACATAATGCAATGCAACTTGGGCCTGGCCTACTATGTGGTTTTGGTTTTGAATCATAACTTAGAGTGTAATTT